>BPLR01018867.1:0-124705 GCA_021605095.1 Caerostris extrusa
TTTGGAATTTACTAAGACAACAGTAGTAGACGCTCATTGACATCAAAAATACTTTTTAAGAGACATTTTAAATTCTTGTTGTTAAAAAAATAATAGAAATCATATGACTTGTTGAATTTTATGTTCGTTTATTACGAAAGGTATAACCAAATTGTAAAACACTCACTAAATTAAATGCAACGTCAAATACCTAGTCCTTTGTTTAAAAATGTGCTTATATGTATGTAGATTTAGCCGCTTGCAAAAGATGCATCCGGCCGAATCTACAGTTTTGTTAGACTTCTCTACCAGTCTAATCAAATCTGAACTTTGAAGTGGGTGTCTAGGGGTGTATTTCCAAACACATCAACGAAGCGTTGGTTTTCTCTCAACAACACATATTTAATGAAGCAAGGTTATATATACAGCAATATTTACATTAATAATTATTACATAACAGTCATTTTCTCTTGCTGCTTGACGTAACCCATTGCAGTTTCGCCGTCTGCCCGCGTTCTCTTTCTTTCTTCATCTACGGGGCCCTCTCCCTTTTCCCGGGGTCAGAGTTCAAAGTTGAATACTCCCCCACATTGTAAACAGGCTCTGTCAAAGACAAGCAACTGCAATGTGTCGCCCCTGCTGATTACCACTCAAATAAATCCTACATATATGTATATATACATATAAGAGAAACACAAAAATCAAAACCAAAGGGGAACTGATAACAGTGAATCAGAACATGATCATTTTGCACCACAAATTGCATAATAAAACAACCCTAATACGAAACATAATAGCATGCGCAATGCAAACAAACTAAAATGCCTCACATTCAAATATCCCGGAAAAAAAGGAAATTGTTTAATACATGAAGTGAGCATAAAGTGTATGAATTGTATTTTCGTGCGTCTTACCAGTGGTCAAATGACAGGAAGTAAGTTTAGATCACGTTTTTCTTAAGTTTCTGTTTCCTTAATATAAAGTTAAAGTTTTTCTTTACATTTAATTCTGATATGAATGTAGGGTTGTTGTGTTTATTTTATTCAGAAGCCCTCCCATACGATAATGCTGGTGCTATTTATAGGGAAAAATTATTTAATTAATAATTATTTAATTTTTTTAATCTTGATTAAATGAGTTAATTAATCTTGATTAAAAATGCGTTTAAAGCTTCAAAAAAAATTTCAAATTTGTTTTTAAAATGTACTGCTTGAATTGCACACACACAAACATACAAAAAAATCTCTATAAACCATTATAAACGCTTTCACAATTTTTTTTTTTTTTTTTTTTTTTTTTTTTTTTTTATCTACAAAGTTTTTAACTTGAGCATTATAGATAAAACATAAATATGTTTGTTGTATTTAAAATTTATAGTAAAAAGCAGTATCCCATTAAGTACACGAGCACAAATCATTCAGCAGAGATTTTATGAAATGCAGATTAATCACAAAATGTACTAATCAGGCTGTTTCTGATTGTGTTTCATAAAACACTTTTAGAACATTCTGTGAAAGTCTCTGATAATTAAAATTTCACTTTTACGTACACTATAAGACGAAAGCGGACGAATACAAAACATTCGTTTTTATTCAGAAAAATAAAATTCACTATTCTAACATGTCCAGTTTGATTTCGAGGTTTTTATTGCTAACACCATAAAGCATAATCCTCCACTTATCCAACAAAACTGTTGTATTCTATCCACTGGTTGTAGATCCATTGAGTTGTTGTCTACAAGAACTTTTATGGAAATGGGCTTTGCATTATTAGTTTTAAGTTAATATCGGTAGTTTTTAAAATGTTTAGAATTAGGAATTAGAACATGTGATATATTTTTGTCTGTTTATTGATTTAAGTGAGAACATTAATTTTGTAAACCCATTTTAGAATTTATGCTAATGCTTAATTTTTGAACAAATTAAATTTAAAAATAGCAAATAGTTTAAATAGCAAATTTAAACTAAGTTGCTAATTTTATGAGCAAATCTGGCACTTCACATTATTCTGCAAAATCTTCGGAGTTAAAGAAAACAGAATAAAATATGTGCACCTTAAGGACCTATGTAAGTAGATTTATGGAGCACTATATTCTAATTAAATAATTCTCTTTATTATAAAACCGAAAACAAAAATCAGTATAGAATCTCAGAAAAAAAAAAATTAAACCATCCAATAAAACATATAAAATGTTACTTTAATAACAAAATATTACACCCAAGGGTTCTATTTGTCAAAAGATGCACTTTCCATGTAATAGTTCCATAGAAAAATTCCAGAAGAAAATATTTTTCTTACGAAAACAAATTTACATAGTTTTCCAGATAACATAATACTTGTAAAGAATTCTAAATATTTTACAAAAACAACGATTTATATACCTAGTTTAGCGCAAACACTGCACTATGAAATTCAGTTTTATGCCTTCCAGGAAAATTTATTTCTGAATGGAAGAGCTTTGAAATTTCCGCTTTTCCACAGCTATTCACAAATTCATATCTATTTTTCGATATAAATAACAAACTATAAAAAACATTTAAAGGTTGTTCATTGAGATTTTCAACTGCTGTATTGCCACGGTCAACTAACATTTACATGGATAGATTTTTTGTTTCTGGGTTTGACTCCTTGTTGTTGAGATGTATATTTGTCTTATAAAATGTACTAGTATATTTCCTTTTAGAATTATAATATACCCGCACATTATGTATGATATGTGAGAAAGGCATTGAGAAATATTTAAATAATGGGAAAAAAAGTTTATTTAATAAATATTGCAACTTTAAAATGGAAAAGCTTTTATTTTGTACAGTTTAATTTTTATAATGTCTTAAAGTTGTCAAGCATTATTCAATTCCTACTATTAGTTCACACTCTCCTGTATATATCTTGTTCAAATTTTCAATCATTCATAAAATGCTTTTTATTCATTCACTCGAGTTCAAATACATTTTTGAACTTGTAGTGGATGATACTGGATGTTAATACAGTTTTTTCAAATATTGATTCATTAATTAAATTTAATTAATTAATTTTTTTTTTTTAGATTTAAATTGCAAATATCTACCAATAGATGGAGCCAGATAAACTTAAAAAATGAATGAAAATTATTTATAAAGGACTTTCTGCAATATAGTGGAAAAAAAGTAGGAATTGACTTAAAAAAATTTTTTTTATGTAACTTGTTGAATTAAAATAACAAACTATAAAAAACATGTAAAAGTTTTTTTCACTGAGATTTTCAACTGCTATTCTGCCACGGACAAATAACATTAAAGGGTTACATTTTTTTGTTTCGGGGTTTGACTCCTTGTTTTTGAGATGTATATTTGTCTTATAAGATGTATATTTCCTTTTAGAATTATAGTATACATTATATATGATAAGTGAGAAAGGCATCAAGAAACATTATCATAATGGGAAATTTTTTTATTTAATAAATATTTCAACATAAAAATGGAAAAAGCTTTTGTTTTTCACAGTTTAATTTTTATGCTGCCTTAAAGTTGTCAAGCATTATTTAGAGTATATTTGGCAATTTGTAAGAAATCGATGTTTCTCATTTATTTAAAATTATAAATAAAAAAAAGTTATTGTGACAGATTGCAATTATGCGATCAATTTCTTTGCTAGTTTATTTAGTCAATTCATCTTGCTTAATTACACATCAAACTTTACGAAAAAAAAAAATATGAAAGATACACAAAACAAGTAATATAAAAAAAAAACCTTTTAAAGTCAATTCCTACTTTTTTCACACTATATCTTGCAGAAAGTTCTTTATAAATAATTTTCATTCATTATTTTAAGTTTATATGGCGCCATCAATTATTAGATACATTCAACTTAAATCTAAAAAAAACTAAAATTAATTAATTAAATTTAATGAATGAATTAATATTTGAAAAAAACTGTATGAACATCCAGTGTCATCCACTGCAAGTTAAAAAAAAAAAAAATGTACTTGAACTCGAGTGGATGAATAAAAAGTATTTTATGAACGATTGAAAATTTGAATAAGATATACATATATAGGGAAAGTGTGAGCTAATAGAAGGAATTGAAATGAAACAAAATAATGAAAATAAGTGGCAAAATGCATTACTTTGTATGACAGTTTAACACTCACAAATATTTAACATAAATGAATTAATATAAGGTGGTAAAAAAGATATTATTATTATTATTATTATTGCAAATCTTGATGGGAGGAAGGAATTCTTCATCGCTGTCATAATTGATATCACACGTCCAAAAAAGCTCAACCAATACATTAGCAATTTCAACATCTGTTAGAGGCTTAATAAATTTTATTTCTCTTTTTTTTGGGGGACGTGAAGGCCTTGTAGAACTATCGTCTCTATTACTCATATTACGAGATTTTTTTACTAACTCATGAAACTTTAAATTCGAAACCTCATAACTTTACAACTAGCTTCTAACTTTTACTTCACGTCAATAGCAGCAGACACACCTAACCTGTATTGTCGACTCAAGCAAAAACAAAATGCTGAGGTGCAGTTATCCCTCAAATTTTTAATTTCCTGGTTTTAGAAGAATTAATTCGAACGATGTAATTCACTCATCCTTGCGATCCTCTCTCCTATGCTTCAACGAAACAAGCGGAGTTCGATTCTGAAGGATCTTGTCACTGGGGATGAATCATGGCTTCTCTTCAAAATCTTCAAAAGAAAGAGGGTCTGCGTTTCGCCAGGAGTTTTACCAAAATAAATAACGAAGTACGTGGACTTAAGAATACAATGTGGTATGTTTGATGGGACAGAAGCTGAATCATCCATTGGGAAATTATCTTAAACGGGATTTGTTATGGATGGAACACAATCCAAAAATGAGTATGAGTATGATTATCGACACGCATTTTTATAACCTAAAACTAGAAGGATATTTCCATTCATAAATTTGTAAAATATTGCAAATTTTTATTAAAATATATCACGTCAACAAAACGTCTGACAATTATGCACCAACATAATATTTCTGTTCGGAGAAAGGTATTTCTCATTGAATGGAAAATGCAAGAATGTCTCTGACATGGAGCCATTCCGACTGACGCAACTGCTGCAAGAGAACGTTTGACTTGACACAGCATCAAATAAAATCCCCGTTTATAATTAGATATTGATTAAATGTGTCTGGCTACCTGCTAAGAAAAGCTGTTAACAGCCGAGAACGTTAGAGAAATTTTGCTTAACGATCTGTTGCAGTCCAGCCTCAAACTGCCTCGCGGGCGCAGTTCATGGAGTTGAGGCTTTTTATAGGCACTTTTAAGTATAGCGCGGCATCCACGCTGTTTAGCCAAGAAACTGAAAATGAACTGCAAGTAATGGCCTCTGGAGATATCTTACAAAAATCGCTCCCGACGATTACAGACAAGAAAATGGAAAGAGAATTTTGTTTTCACACGCATGGATTATCGTTTTAACTTCTCACTAAGCAAGGCTAAATAGCCCTATGGGTTGAAAAAAAAAAGTAATAGCTTAAAGACAAGCAAAATAACAAATTATTTACAAGATCTTTTTTTTTTTTTTTTTTTTTTTTTTAGTTAATCGGAGTTTTCTCTCCATTTAAACGAATACATTTCAAGTTATATTTTTATAAAATATAAAAGAAGTTTTATGGTTTTTGAAACTGTATATGCATAGAACAAACAATTTGCTTATTTTAGAAAAATCTTTTATTACTCATTACGGTTCTTTAAATTCGACATAAATAGGTAAAGAATCGTGATTTTATCTTTAAGGATAGACGTTATAAAAGGTCTTTTGAAATTTTCTCCCTAATTGCAATACATTTTTTTTAAATTTATTATAGTAACAATTTTTAATGGTGGTCTGCTCAAGTGTATATATCGAAGTTTTTAGCATAATTTCATAACTTAATGTATACTGAAGTACATAATGTAAAAACAAATCATATTTTTGATAAAAAAACTCACTCGTATACTCAAACCCGTTTTTATGTTGTCCTTTTTTTGGGGGGTCTATAAAAAAATTCCACCAAATGCATATGAATAAAAATTAATTACAAAAATATAGTTTAAAGAGGAAAAAACAGATCACTGCCAAAATGATATAGAAATTAACAAGAACCCAACAGATGGCCCGTCCGATATTATAGTATCCCATTTTACCACGAATGTTATTAAATGCGAGGTAGTGTTACATCGTCAGGTTCGGATTTACATATTTTCTATGTGGAAAACTGGTTTTATGAGGTCACTATTTACTGCATAAAAAGAATTTTCTTAATGTTATAGCTATTTATAAAGTTTTAGGAAAACAATTTATGATTAGCTATTATGTTTATTAATTTTATTTATTCTATTCACAGAATAAAAACAGGTTTGAGTGTATAGTTATAATTTATAAATGAATAAATACATTATATACTTGTTCGTAGCTTTGTAAATCGTATAGGTGAATTAAAACTGAAGATTTTGAAATATTGATTATATTTTTAATTTATGGTACAATAAATATGTTATATATTTATTAGTACCTTGCAAATCCTCTATTTAAAATATACCCCTACACTTAGTACTTAGGTATGGGAAGTCAAATATTTAAACACAAATCTCTATATTAAACACAAATCTTACAAAAGAATTCATAACTCCTATAGTACAAATCATAATTTAAATAACATTAATGCGTTTCCGAAAGTCATTATAATTTCAAATGAACCATGATTAAAATGGTTGATTTATGGGTAAAATGATGCATTTTTAGTGTTACAAACAGACACCCCGCAAGATTAAACTGTCTCACAATTTCAGAGTATTTCTTGGATGATTGATAAGCTTCCTTATTATTACACAAAATAAACTATTCAATAGTTAAAGCATCTCAAGTTTCAAATAATTGCTTTGTGTCGTAACGTTTTAAATGCCGTCCACCATAACTATCAATAAAGTATATTGATAAAAGAAATTTAAAATATTTTATGTGTGCATATAGATGTGAAATGCTATATAAGTTTGCAACCAATTTAAAGTGGTGTTTAATTCTTACTTTAAGTGTCTGTAGATTGCTTTAGTAATTGAAATTTGAAAATTTCATTCAATTTCGTCAAATATATTTTAGTGAAATTTCATTAAAATAGCTTGGAAAAACTATAGGTAAAAAGTTTATGATTATGAGAAGATAAAAAAATGCAAACATTATTAATCCTTAAAATTAGTAATGTAGCAACTTTACAAGTTTTAACAAGGACAAAAGTCAAAATACGTTAAAGAACATAAAAAGTTGTAAAATTGAATTTTATGTTTGGATAGCAGGGTTGAGTTCCTGTGTGGGCACACATTTATTCGAGATCATAATTGGAGGTCTGATGGACAATTGGCTAGTGCTGTGGCCTTTGGTACCATAGGCTTCAGGTTAGATGGCTGTGGCGTGGATATTTGTGACTGGTTCGGAATCCATGTTAAACTGTAGGTCCCGGTCTAATCGGTTTAAAGTGTGCATAAAATGACCATAGACTGACAAACCAAATAAGGATCATAGCGTTTTAATAAGTAACATGAAAGTTAACAGTGCATTAAATAATTAAAAAGAAATAAATAAATTAGGAAAAAAAAAGCAAGAAATAATGTAAAATTTTTAAACTGGAAAAAGAATCGTGATAATAATCCGAAGGAATTGCAGGAAAGCGGGTGTAAATGATACTGGACGGTCATTAGTAGGTTTAGGTTGGTTTTTTCTCCCTACTGTCATCTTGTGCACACGACGGCTAAACAGATCGGGACCTACAGTTTAACATGGATTCCGAACCAATCAGAAACATCATGGCACTGCCAGTATTCAAACGTGAAGCCTGTGGTACCAAAGGCCAGAGCTCGTCTAGTAGGAGGAATCTTTAATGAAGGGGCAAAAAAGTACATTGTAGTCAGAAAGGATGAATTTGGCGAGACTTGAATGCGCAATTGCGCATGTGCAGAACTAATTTCTATCATGAAGAATAGGTCATGAGGATGAAGTTTATGGCAATTTTAAAGGTAGATTCCATTTGGTCGTGGAATATGGATATTAAAAGTTACTTCGTCGTGGGTGAATAAAATTTGAGCTTCAGCTAGGTTGTTATGGATGAGTCCTTGATTCAAGAAGATTCTTGAGGCCTTCTTGATGAAATCTTTTACTTTTTCGATGTTTAAGTCACTGTGAATTGCATCACGGCAAATATACTAGGGACGTCCAGTGATAATATGAAGTATTTTGTCCTACAGGATTTGAATCTTGACTCTGAATTTGATGAAGTAGAAAAAGAATCAGGATGTGAGTCTCTGATCTAAAATCTGTTTGCTTCTGAAACTACTTATGAAAAAAAGTAGTATTAAAAAGTATTTAGTATTAAAGTAGTAGTAAAAGTATTTATTAGTCTAAAATCTGTTTGCTTCTAATACTACTTATGAGGTCATCCATTGTTACAACGAATTACTTTTACTACTTCAATTTCAAATATTTAAATGTTTGTAGAACTATTTTTGTTGTACGTGTCTTCTACAGCGAGATGGATATTATTTCTAACAGTGAAAAAAAAAAACTGTTCCTTTTACTAATGATAAAAGCACCACCACTGATGTTGTTTTCCTTTTTCTTTTTTTTTTTTTTAGATCTTTTACACCATATTCGTCACATTCGGAACGTTTCATCTGACACCAGCTATTGAAAACAAAGGTAAGTACGTTTGATCTGTATATGTGATATCTTAATAAATTAGAATACTTTTCATAACGAATGCTAATTTTTGTTCTAATTTATTTTGAAAGTATGTCAATACTTTGATGTGAATAAATTTGTATATTTGTAATTATTTATAGCTTAAAATAATGATTAGGTTATTTATGAAAAAAATATTTTATACATTTAGGTATACTTTAATTTATAAAAGGCTAATTATAAACCCAAAATACCAAATAATAACACTCAAATACTGCCCGGAAAATTTATCTGACTAAAAAGGGAATGTTTTGAAGATCTACTAATAATGTGTATCAAGATGTAATCAATATTTTCCAAAAAGAGGTTTCTATACATTTAAATTTTGAGATTTATCTATATAAGCAAAGTGTATGTTTGTGTGTGTATTAGTACAACTTAAAATTTTAACATTTAAACAATAAAAATAAAAAAAAAAAAATTTAATTTATTATTCTTCACCTGGTGCGTGTACTAAAAGATCGTGGATAACTCTACTTATCCGTTTCATTTCAATTAAAATGGAAAATAAATTTCTATTTTGTACTTTTAATCGTTTACTTTCCTTATCCCGCTTTCATTTTTCTTAATAGTAACAAAAATGAAACTATAGATTAAAAACAAGTAAATATATAAAAAAAAATTTTTAAGTCATTTCCTATTTTTTTTTTTCACTCTATTGCAGAAAAGTCCTTTATAAATAATTTACATTCATTTTTTTAAAATTTATCTGGCGCCATCTATTGGTAGATATATGCAACTTAAATCTAAAAAAACTAAAAATTAATTTATTAAATTTAAGGAATGAATTAATATTCGAAAAACTATATTAACATTCAGTGTCATCCACTACAAGTTAAAAAAAATGTATTTGAGCTTGAGTGGATGAATAAAAAGTATTTCATGAACCAGTGAAAATTTGAACAAGATATGCATAGGGAGAGTGTGAGCTAATAGAAGGAATTGTATAAAAAATCAGAATCGAAAAGTCATAACTTAAAAACTATATAAAAACAAATCCGATTTTCTTCTCTGGGCATATATTTTTATCCGCCATATATGAAAAAAAAAGTAAAATATTTATAATATTTTAATTAAATAAAAAAAATGTGATTTTTTTAGCATATTAGTAACTAAATAACAATAAAGCTTCATAAATTGCAATAATTCAAAAATTGTCCTATTTCATTTACTTTCATGATTCAATAATTCTCAAATATTTGAGTAAATCTATTTTTTAATGTTTTTTTGAAATCTAAATATGAATAACTGTATTTAATTGTATACCAATATGATTTTTATTTTCAACTGACAATTATAAATTAAAACCAGATTAGATTTATTTACTTATCTTGAAAAGTTATTGTTTTGTTTTTCGAGGTTGAGCTCATTTTTGAACACGAAGACGTGTAACAGCACACTATTTGTAAATAATTGCATTGCGTAGGTGCTCTGCTGAGAGACATTCTCGTTCTACTAAGTTTTTTTTTACGTTTGCCTTCTGTACATTTAAATTTTTTTTTTTCATTTCGAGCTTGATCTGTCAACCCATTATTAATGATAACGCATTAACGCTATAAAATTTGATCGACAAATAAAAGTCTTGGTTGATAAATAAATGACATTTGACATTTTTAAAGCCTTGAACATTTTTCCGGCCCGTGAGATTTATCACACTTTTACAAAATGCATTTATTTTATAATGGCCAAAGTAGTGAAAATATAGATTATGTGTGCATCCATCTATTCAAAACTTAACTGTCGAAATTATGAGGTAGAATTAACTATAAATAATTAAAATAATGTTATTGTGAGTATAGGACAGAAATTTCCTGTTTTATTTATGAATTTACAGTTATGAGTTCGCAAAATAATAAAATTATATTCTGAGACCTCATGATGCGCGTGCATCTTGGAACATCTAACATAACAGATTCTATGTTTCACTTTAAATGACCTCGTGATATAATAGTAAACACAAAATAACTCATTCTGTTTCAATTTTTTTCCTCCAAAAATGTCTATAGTGAGTCTAAATCCAATAGAGGGATGTATAATTTTCTATGCGGCCCGTAGAGTTAGGATGCATTCTCAAAGTGGCCCGCAAGATCATTTGGGTTGGCTACCCCTGCCTTAGTTCATAGGACACTACACCAGCAGATATTTAGTAACTCAATATTTCCCCACGTTTTCCAAGACATCTAGACAGATGGCATCTGGGGGATTCATCTCCTCGAGCCTAACAGAAAGATGTGTGGATTTATCGTGTTCTCCTCTGCCATAGGCACAGAACGCTTTTAGGCTAATCGACGGCCATCGATTACTTAATTACGATGGCATAGATTCACTATGTTAAAATGTATCGAGGGGCTCTTTCGCGTTTTCATGATAAAAAAATCTCCACACTACCTCAATTTTTTCGAACATTCGATTATAGAAGGAGACTCAAGATATTCTAAACCTAATAAAGAAATGAGAAAGCCATGTGCACTTTTTCTCTAGTAAACGATTTCTTGTATAACAGAGCTGCTATAATAACTTTGAGTTCTGCTTTGGAAAAAGTTCAGCTCCAAAGCATCTGTTTCTGGCCCTGTTTTCTAGAAAGTACTAATTAAAAATCTTTAATTCTTGAGAATCTCTTGCCTTTTGTTGCCTTTTACTTCTGTGTTTTACTCTATTTACTTTTGTATTTTGAAGTAAACTATTAGCCGATCACTTTATTAAAGGTTAAGAATTTCTGATTTTATCTGTCATTTGCAGAAAAAAAGTTCAAATAATTAGAAATAAATGTCATGGAACTGAGATGATTGGTTATAAAAAAGGAATCACTTGTCATTTTAGCAGCTATTTCTCATCGGATTTCCTCTTTTCGCCTTTTCCAAAGGAAAGTACCAGGGTATCTCTTCTTAAATAGCAAATTCTAGAAATTCTCTTCCTAGATAGCAAATTGCAAAAAGTACACTTTTTTTTAAACAATGTGATAAGGTACAGTTTGAGATTAAAACAAATTTCTTGCCATTCCTCTGAAATCCAATCCAATCTTCTGCAATTTATAAACAAGGCATTGTTTTTTTTTTCCTTTCACATTATGGTCACTACTCTTAAACTACCTAGAGGATTGCCGAGACTTATTCTGTTGCAAATTATTTCTGGGTATTGTACCATTAGATTAAATGAAGAGTTACCAGAAAATCTCAACTCACATTCTGAAAATAATTACGAATTTTAAATTCCAATTTCCTCTGAACATCATTCATCTAAAAGAAATCCAATCAAATTATTATTTATAATAATAATTTTGTAGGACACTTCCAATAGTTTGTTATACAGAAGGCAGTAAAATAAATGACAAAGTTGACTGTGCCTACATCACATGTACTATAAGCATGGTTATGAATGTGAATATTATTAACACATAATTCGTAAATTATATACTATTTTTTATCACTCAACACTTACATAGAGAGAATAAAAGAGCAAAATAATTCCTACCAATAATGTGTAATTTGCACAGATTTTCTTCTTTCATTCGAACCAATGTAAAATATTGCATCATATTTTATCATATAAATATTGCATCACAATTTACCAGAATAAAATAATCGTAATAATTTAAAAGATCTTTAAATATTTTTTGTGAACAAAATGGGCTTATTTAGCTAGACGATCATAGACATAGTCGTAGACAATCGTAGTCATAAATAATTGTATAATTGGATCATAGATATTAATAGAAATGTGCCAAAATGTATTATAAACAGACACTCAGATAAAACTATCAAACTCCGGAATTAATTGAGTATAGACTACTTTTCCAGATATTTCTCCCTCATCCTTTTTCATCAATCGCCTTAATTTATTTAGTTAATGTGGGCGAACGCTAATTTTAACAACTTAAATAGATTTTATCTATGCTCAATTGATTTTTAAAACTGCAATGCAAGTTTAATGTAAATGGTAATCACATTATTTTTAACTCTTTCGGGATTGTTTTAATCCTAGATATTTCAAGGAAAGAACTGAAACTTTTAAAGCCTTATGCAAATTTGTGTATTCCTTCTTTAATACTTCTTAAAGCCTTTTTTCTCTTTTTCATTTTGATCTTTATCTATCTTTAAGGTTATATGCATTAAATTTATTATTATTTTGGATGATTTAAAATTTTGTTTGCTGTTTACTTCTGTAAACCTCCCTGTTATACATTGAAGTCTGCAAAGAGTCTTTGCATTTTAATACAAAAAAAAATTTCATTGTAAATAAAATTTTTGTTCAACAGCATATATTTAAAGAACTTTTTTTCTAAATGAAGTTTCACTCAAATAAAACAATCTAATCCATCTAATTTTTGAATGCTTGCTATTTTAAATTCCGTTTTCTTTGATTATGCTAATTACAGATATGAAATAAATACAAATGATTGAAAATGATAAATTTAACAGTCAAATATAAATGTATATGAAAAAGAGAATGTGTAACGTCTTTATGCCTTTAGTTTTATGGAAATTTAATGTTGATATTTTCTGTTATTTACTATAGTAGAGTGCAAGATCGTTTCTAACGTTAAAAACAGAATGATCGCGTCAAATATTCTCTGTGGTTACATCATTGATTCTAAACAAATAATTTTTTTCACTGATGTTTTCTTCCGATAATGTAATCAAAGATTAAGATTTACAATTGAGATTCTCTAATTCTTATTAAAATTTTATACTGGAATTTAATACATTTAGAATTTCCATCAAAACAAAAATGAATTCTATTTCTTTTTACTGTAAAAATCAGATCTTACGCCAATGTACTGTTATTGTGGATACCAGATTTCGTTTCATTGAGATTTCACTACTGTTTAAGTGCCTGGCTATACATATAGAAATATACACGGAAAAAAAACCGTTTGAGTTACATTAAGATTAAATGAGTTATTAAAAATGCACTCGAAAAACAATCGAATTTTCTACAAACTTTGTTACTGAGTATCAAAAACAAAAGTACTCCATATATTTTGGAAAAATGTGTTTTCTCGAAAATTGAACAAATTTTGCGACATTTCAACTGTTTTATTCACGAACTGCTGAAAGATCTTTTTGACAAGAACTTTTATATTTTTACTTAATCCCCAAATGTCATTTAAAATAATACTTCCCTCGAATGTCGGTTTAGGAACGAAATAAATATGTTGCAATCTGCTTTCTTTCCCATACGAATTGAAATTTTGCATTTTAGAAAAGATATTACATTTTATTTTAAGCCATGACTACTTCATTTTATTGTTTAATATATATATACATAAACATATTGATAAAAAGGTTTATGAAGCGGTTTAGACTTCTTTTTTAAATGACTCTTTTCTCGTTTTACAAAGAAAGAAGTATTTGCTGCTGTGTTTCGTAAAGCCATTTGGCATTTTCTTTTTTTCAAGTATAAGTATGAAGAAACTTTCAACATTTCATTTCATTTGCTTATTGAAATATTTTGAAAAATATCAAACTGTGTCACGTACCAAAAGAATAGTGGTATAAAGCCTCGTGCTACTTTTTTTTTTCTCACAAAGTTTAAAAAATTATCCATTTGCCAAACGATTGAAAAAGCATATTTAGAAACAGACAGATTTATATGCGTGGTGAAGTAAAAGTTCACTACATTGGATTACATATGTATTTCTATTTGCAGTATTATTATTTTTTATTTAACCTTTAATCCTTCAAAAGGCATCAGCTTGTTTGTCAAATATTTCATTTCTAGATACATGGAAATTTTCTCCAAATTTCCTTTTTCACGAATTTTGTTTTTCTTCCAGTTAATCGAAGGTTCTTTCGTTCGGAAAATAATTGGTTATGTGACATTTTCTAGAATTTCGAATTGAGTGCGAGTCTATTAGAAGGCTTTTAGTTTTCTGTTTTCTCAGCCCAGAAGCCAGCTAAAATATCTCCAGCCTTAATTGGAAATTAATTTCTATTAATTACTATTTCTACGATTACTACCCCATTACGACTGTTGAGAACTGAATCAATATCCAATTAAGAAAGATTTTCTGTTTAATTGGAATCAACTTTCACTTACGGTATGGATTATAGAAACAAACATTTTAGGAAAATCAGAAGCTGCACATTAAAAGTTTAGTTAGAAGTTGGTTTAGAAGCAATATATTTAAAGAATTACACCACATTTAATTAAAGATTTAGGGTAATTCAATTAAAGAATTAATTTAGATTCAGATATAGGGCATCATCAGTAATTAAAATTGAAGCAAAGCTGCTTTAGGCTTTTCTATTTGGGGTATAAAAGGTTTCGAAATGTCGCACTTTTATAATTGGACTTATAGCACAATTAGCCCCAATTAAAGATTACTGAAAATTGTAATTAATATTATATGAATAATAAGTAACTTAGTAGCATTTTTTTTATCTTAGTTGAATTTTTAGGAGAAGGCAGGAACTCCTAGCCAAAAGAAGCTTACAAATGCATCTACGAATGGACACTCATCTGATGGTTTGTTCCGAGTTTCTTCACTGCTTAATATTTCAATAGTTTACCTCGAAAAGTTTACCACGTTCAATAGTTTACCACGTGTGAAGTCGTCCAATTGATTTCTTCTAGCCATATTTCACGAACTGACTCACTGGCACTTGCAGCGAATATGTTGAATTGCGTCTCCGTCCTTCCATTTATTCTACTGTTGAGCCGACATCACGCGTTTTGCGTACGCTCACGTCGCCTTCGACGTTTCGTTCCTGATATTTGCATACGCATGACGTTTCTACTGACTTACGTGTTCATTGTACTGATCTCCAGACCTCCTTTTCTGCAATTTCATGGCTATCTGCCAAATTTTTACATTGTTGCAAACCAGTGCAGTATTGCCGTGAGATAAATTTAAGTTTTAATTTTTTAAGTTAAATATTAGTAGAAGTGATATATGGGTCGTATTTTACGTCAAATGATATTCTAGACATATTATTACGTAATCATTTATTCATTCTCTGCCAAACTGTGTGCACTCCGAGGTAGAATCATTTAATAATAAAGCAAAAAGTTGCAATTAAAACAGGAGAGCATTATATATATATATATATATATATATGTTTTAATCAAAAATTTAAATATATATGTGTATATATATATATATATATTTAAATTTTTGATTAAATAATTTTGACCATTATTTTACTGTTAATTAGTTTGTAACAGTTATATCCATAAATATATATTAGAATTGTTTCTTTAATCGATAACATATACATCGACTACATATACGTGTAGAAAAGAGTTGAAAGTTATTTTATACATGTTAAGGTTTCATTGATTTTTGTAATCAAAAATTATACAAAATATTACTGCATTTTTAAATTATTGTGAACTGGCTGTTTTTTTAAGTAAACAAAGCAGCAAACTATCTTAACAAAAGAGCAGCAAAAAATAAACCATTGTGAACTGCAGCATTTTTGCAATTCCGTCCAGTTTTTTCCCAACAATTTTATGAGACCTTTCATTTTTTCCCATCGACATTTTCATTTAGTCAAAAAAGAAAAAAAAAGCAATTATGAAGTATATGCTTTATATAGTGCATTTAAAATAAAAGCAATAGTAAATATATGTGCAAATATCGTAACAGTAAAATGAAAAATTATATTCCATATATGTTGCCATTAAAAAATTTTCTTTGAAAATACCAAATAAGTAAAAAATTATTGTAAGCATTATATTTTCCTAAATTACAGAAATTCCTTTAAAAAAAAAATAAAAACTTCCCAAAAAACGCACCTAAAGACATCTTTCACTTTGCTATTTCTTTAATGGACCTTTTCAAGAAAAGGACCAATATTCTGGTAAAGTTGAATACCAAACAAAAATATTTAACACTACAATTTTGTCTGAAACTTTTCAGAAAACCAAATGAAATTAGATAAGAGCAAATGTCAGCTAACTTTGTTTTCAGATTTTCCAATATCCATTAATAATTAAAAATATTTATTTAATTCTGAAAATGCACTTCAATGACATTTATTAATAGAACTTGAAGTGGAAATTCCCAAAAAGGGAAAAAATTTTCTATTAGGAATATTCATTAACTAACAATGTTTGTAAAATTCCTCAGAATTGCAGTTGAACCAATAAACCAGGGAGCGTAAAACTTTTCTTTAAACTTCTTGTTAATTAATGTGTTGGGACTTTAAATGACTTAGATAAGGGAACAAAAGTTGTTTGTATTTCAGCAGCATTTTCTATGCTTGTCAAGATCCTTTCTTTTGCCAATAAGGCCATTGCAATAGTTATTTGCAAGGAGAATAGTTATTTGCGACAGTCGAATGCACTTAGTATCCCATCCTATATTTAAAGAGAAGACATGAAGGCAGTGTTTTTCGGAGATTCAAACTAAACACATGTTTGTAAATATGTGTTTAGTTTACAGACTACGAAACATATACAAGTTATGAAATATTTATTTCGCAATTCTGAAAAATAGCGCTCATAAAATGCATGTCATTTTAAAATCTTGTTGAAATGGATGAACTTGTGCTAACACATTGAATTCTGTTTATTTGAATGCTGATATTATGCTTAAATTTGAAATACAGTTACTGGTTTATTTTACGTTGTGAACCGGTGATGAACATTTGGTTCCAATGTTATTTCTTCCCTTGAAGAATATTTCATAAAAAAGATACACACTACAAATTTTTTAAAAATTATAGAAAATTAAATAACAGACGAGAATAATCATTAAAATTGTAAAAATTCTACTAAAGATGTAGTAGTTTGGATAAGATATCCATTTGTAATGTTCAAATCAAAATTTTTCGTCAAACGAACTGGCAATAACGGTGTAATGATTATAATGGCGTTGTTTTTGGTGGGAACTGATACAGCTGAATATGACAGCTATTTTCCCATGAGATAAAAAGTCAATTGAAAGGTTAATCTAATGAAAAGTATGAAAATGTATGCCGAAAGAATTTATTTCCTTTTCTATTATTATTAAGACTTCTGACGCACCTCAGAAAGAAAGTTATTGATCCTTGTTTGTAGCTGGTTTTTCCATTTGCTAAAATTTTTAATCTATCCAACATATGTATCTTCATTTTCTAATATTTTTCAATTAGTATGAAATTAAAATGGTATCACCTAAAATTGGAACTTGTTAGGTGTTTCAATTGTAACGAACAGATTGATGGGAAAGAAAGAAAAAATGTATAAAAATTATAAAAAGCAAAATTCAGTATTGTTCATGAGGAAGTTGCTAAAACAAGGAAACACATTAAATGTAAATAAACATTTAATTGAATAACTTTAAAATACTTAATATTTTTAATATTGGGACTATGATTAGCCTATTCTTGATAGAAATGGTATTGGTAGCACTGCGTTACCCTGTTATCGGAACCAAATTTAATAGTTGGTACTGAGACCTTTGATAACCACAGGTCAAAATGATCCTGAAGTCATCTTAGTAATGGGCAACGAAGCACAAACCTAAGAAAGAACAATTAGCCTGATGCTTCTCCTAAATGAGACAGTGTTCAAGACTTTGGTTTCTTTGGGAAGAACACTTAGAGAAATGGAAGTAAGAAATGATGTCATTGGTTGAGGGGGATTCATTTGAATGAAGAAGTATTGAAACTCATTTAAAAGGGTTTTGCAAATCTTTGAAAATTGCAATTTCATTACAATCAGTTTGTAAAAAATTTCATAAAAATAAATTAAAAAATGTTTAGTGGTTAATTATAAAAGAAAAATATTATGAATTTGAAAATTCCAAAAACAAAAAGGGAAATGTAAATGTTAATTCATTAGTGTACACATTTTTGTGAGGCATATTGTGCTACATAAAAATTCATTCAGCTGGAAAATAAAAAATACATAAAACCATAAAAGTTTTACCGAAATTGTTTTGCCATGTCCAAAGAGTATTGTTGCACTCATAGACAGAATAAAATAAATCAAGAGTTAGTAATGTGACACAAAAAAGAACGTTTTGCATTTAAATTGAAAATAAAAAAAAGCCTTAGAAATTAAAAATAATATAAACAATAAAATTTCTTCATTCAAATGAAATATATTTTAAATTAATCACGTTGCGTCTTAACATTTTACGCCACAAAAGTCTCGTCTGCTTTTGTCACTCTGGTTTTTTATGCATTTCATATAAATTGTTTGTTGGGTAAATTAAGTTCTGATTTTTAGAAGAAAAAAATGCTCACGTTTGGATAAGACTTTCATATATGAAGAAATTAATGTGCACAAATTTATACAATATATCTCGCAATAATTTTTTTTTCAGCATGTGTCAGGTACTTTTCAAAATTAATGAAAAAAAAGAAAAGGATTACTCAATAATTAAAAGATGACATAGCCAGATGTTGTCCCTTTTCGATCAAAAAATATGTTTACTATTAATTTCATCCTTCGAGATAATAGAAAGTCTGATATATTTTAAAAATTGGCAGCTTGGTGCGGATGGCATTCGAGCAACCAGCAGAATGTATTAAATACCTTAAAATATATTAAATTAGGAAAAAGATACACAAAAGGTAAAAAACTAGCAAACATTGTTCTTTTGTCCCCCTGAGCGTCAACGTTATCAATTGTATGCAACCTACTACTGTGTCCAAAATATAAAACCAGTTTTCAATTTAAATTTCCCGGGCATATGGTATTTCAATTTCTTTTTTTAGGTTGCTGGCACTGTCCTCGACATCTGTGTGAAATTTCACGTCAAAATATTCATCAGTGCTTGAGTTACGCTTGGTTTTGTGAGATAAAACTGATTCCGGCAATTTTTGAAATGTCTGAATTAAATTTTGTTTGCGGAAACATTACAATCTTGCAGTAGGCATTCGGTGAGCATTCCTATATCGGAAAGAAATGTTTACAAGTGGTATAAGCAGTTCAAAGAAGGCAGTGAAAGCGTTGAAGACGAAGAGCCCTCTGGTCGACCATCCACCTCAACCGACGGAGCTCATGTCCAAAAAATTAAAGATTGGGTGCTTGTAAACGTCGATTTAGAATTAGAGACCTCGCTGATGATGTTGGAATTTCAAAATTCCATTTTAAAAGATGTTTTGGGCCTCAAACGCTTCAAATCTTGATTGGTACCGAAAACACTGAATGCGCCAGCTCACACTGCATTCATTCTTCTTGACTTTTTCGCCAAAAATGAAACAACCGGAATCAGTTTTAGCATATCCCAAAACCAAGCGCAACTCAAGCACTAATGAATATTTTAACGTAAAATTTCACACAGATATCAAGGACAGTGCCAACAAACAAAAAAAAAAAAAAAAAAATAAGAAATTGAAATATCATATGCCCGCGAAATTTAAATTGAAAACTGGTTTTACTTTTTGGACACAGTAGTATACTAATCTATACTTAAAAAATGGTTTCTTTCTTTGTGCTACTTTCATCTCCAAAACAAGCGCGAGTTAGGACTACAAGGTAACTAAAAGAGAGGCGCAACTATTGAAAGAAGGACTTTCCTCCATTTAGATTTGTCAAATTTAAAACTATCCTCCATTTGATGACACTTATGACGCCAAAGACGAAACCTTGGACATTAAAAATTGTGACTACAAGATAATATTGGCTGGTATTCACTATTCATATGACTATTGAGTGTGGAAGAGTTTTGCAATATAACCATGGAAATTCTTAATATAACCTAGAAAAATTATACTGCCGATTATATACGACGAATACTCAAACCACCATTAATCCGGTATTTTCAGCACACGACTTAACAACAGATTTCAGACATCACTTTCCGCAAAACGTCTAATTCTCTGGGGAAAAATGAAGAGCTTGAACAGCTGATGGCCAGACATCACTGCAAGACTGGACGAGAAGCCAGGCTTGCACTATAGAGCTGGTGATATAGATTGGGAAGGAGATGACAATCCCACGTAGGTTTCCAAAGATATAATGAGATCACTCCCAGGTTTATGCAGTTTTATTGTTAAAATAAATGCATTCAAACATAATGAATTGAAATTTGTCTTGCTAATTTCAGTTTTTATTTTTTTTTAATATGTTAATACAAATATTAAAAAAAAATCATTTTAAGTATTTCTGTCAGAAATGATTATTATTGTGTATCTTTGAAAGAACTGTATATAGTACCTTTTTGAACATGGGTAAATTTGGCTAAAGCGCAATCTTTAAAAATTTATTTATTTAAGATAATCAACAATTTTCAAATCACGAGTGTCTTGGGGAAAAAAAAAAAGGAAATTTCTATTTTTTTTTTTTTTTGAAGATCAGAGCATTAGCTGTCGAAAACTGTATTTAATTTGTTTCCAGAATTGAGTTACAAGTGTCGATTCATGAGCTATTAGGTCAATGAATGAATGTATTCAAAATTTTCAATTGAATTTCTGATAAAACTGTATTTTTTTTTTTGCTGCATCACCATACGTTAATAGTCATGACTGTTATAATCATTTTCAGAATCGAAGGAATTGAATGGAATTAAGTATGCATTGAACTAAAAGTAATTTAAAAGATTCATTGAGAGATGAGTTATGGGCAGTTTCTTTCTTAAAACCATTGCTTTATTTCCTCTTCTGTTTTTGTTTTTAGTGACTCGAATTATTAGCACTCGGATATACTTTGGAATAGTATCATTATTTTAGTTCAATGCAAGTACAATGGATGTGTCTGCTAATGTATGGAAGTAACATGTGGGCTGAAAGGTTCATAGGCTGACACAGATGGCGCTACTGGTATTAAATCCATGTATTGTTTAGTTAGCCCTAACCTTCAAAAGACACGTGTATAAATTTGACAGCTGTTGCACTATTAGTATGTGAGTTATAGCATTTTTAGGGAAGCAACTTTTGTTAGTTTGAAAAAATGGATTAAAAGGAATTTCGTGTGTTAATAAAGCATTGCTTTTTGGCGACAAAAAAAATACTATTGAAGCCAAGACGTGGCTTGATAAACATTATTCGGACTTTGCATCAGGAAAATCAACCGTAGAGAAGTGGCTTGCTAAATTTAAACCAGGCGAAATGAGCACCGAGGACGATGTACGCAGTGGAAGCTCCAAAGACGCTGTTACCGACGAAAACATCAAAAAAGTCTTCACAATAATTTCTGATAACCGTAAAGTGAAGTTGATTGACATAGCTGAGACCTTAAAGATATCAAAGGAACGTGTTGGACATATCGTGAATGAATATTTGGGTATGCGAAAGCTCTGTTCAAAGTGCGTGCCGCGCGAGCTCACAATCGACCCAAAACAACAACGAATGGATGATTCTAAGCAGTGTTTGGAGCTGTTCAGTCGTAATAAACCCGAATTTTTGCGTCGATATGTAATAATGGATGAAACATGGCTCCATCATTTCACACCGCAGTCCAATCGACAGTCAGCCGAGTGGACTGCACGTGATGAACACTAAAAATGCTATAACTCACATACTAATGGTGCAACAGCTGTCAAATTTATACAAGTGTCTTTTCAAGGTCAGGGCTAACTAAATTTCATATGGATTTAATACTAGTAGCGCCATTTATGTGTCAGCCTACGAACTTTTCAGCCCATATGTTAAATGGGATACGTCTTACATATTCTTAATGAAATGTATTTTCGTTAGGTCATAAAAAATGCTTTTTTTTTTCAATTTTTGCGAAATTGTAGCAAAAAATTATCCATGTATATATTTTAATTTCCATGTCCGTCAACGTTTCATAACCCAATTGAATAAACAAAAATTCCATTAGAGCCTATTTGAAAATGTTTGTTCTAAACTTGGATAGTTACCTTAGATTTATTATTATTTTTTAATTCGTTATTAGTTCATTCCATATCGAGATGGCATGCAACTAATCAAAACTGAGAAATTGTGTCAGCTTACCTATAATGTTTTTATTCTCTCTAATACCCTCAGAGATGCAAAGCACGCCAAAAGATTAGCGTCAATCAGAGGAGGAGCAATTAATTTTCCATTCATTTCACATTTTCAAGTTTTCGTAATATTAATAAATATTTTTAAAAAATGGCGATGTTAAAATTATATTTATATTGCCCTAGCGGTACGTATGCCAAAGAGTTTTTACCTTTGACTGATACGAAAACTGAAAGGCCGAGGTAAAAAATAAAATTTGAATTTAAATTCAAATTTTTCAAAAGAAGTTTAAGTCTATTCCGGGTCATAGTTCTTTAGAAAAAAATTATTTCACGGCTCTTAATTTAATTGCATGGATCTCAAAATCGTAATGGAAGCATATTTTTAATGATCTTCTAATATAACAAAATTTCATTTCAACGACTTCACTTTTATAAATTAAGATTGTTATTTCAAATTTTCTTCCTTGCCTCTTAATTGGCTGAAATTGTCCTTCTGAGACAGCATAGTCTCAAGCCGATATCAATTACTGAGAAAATAACGACTTTAATTAGACGTATATAAGCAAATATATTAATATGTATAGCTAGCCGATTGTTATTGCATGTATTTTGTAAATCGTGATGTTATAATTGGACATAATTCTCCCGACGACGATATGCCAAGTTCATGGAGAGCCTTGGTTGCTTAGCAACTTCTATCTCGTGCTTTGTGAATGAGAGAAGTTTCTTAAGATTCAAGCCAATTGATTTGATAGAAAATGAGATGTATATTAATTTATTTAAAAAATTTACTTGTAAATTTTTTTTTAAATTTATATATGCATAAATTTTTCATTAGTTTTCTTCAATACCTTCTATTAGTTCACACTCTCCCTATATATAGTTCAAATTTGCAATCGTTCATAAAATACTTTTTATTCAGCCACTCAAGTTCAAATACATTTTTTTAACTTGCTGTGGAGGACACTGGATGTGAATACAGTTTTTTGAAATATTAATTCATTCATTAAATTGGATTCAATTATTATATTTTTTTAGATTTATGTTGCATATATCTACCAAGAGATGGCGCCAAATAAACTTAAAAAAATTAATGAAAATTATTTATAAAGAACTTTCTGCAATAGAATGAAAAAGAGTAGGAATTGACTATATATATTTTTTTTATAATACTTATTTTATATTATTATTATAATTTTTAAGTAAGGAATAAAAGGTAATATAAAAAAATAAACAATGGGTGGGAAAATTGTGACTCGACGTAATTCTCAACAAATCATTTTAGTTCTTGAAGCAAGCTATACTTGGAGGAATACTTGTCCATGTACGAGTGTATTTCTTTGAATTATATTTTCTATCATAACTCTGAACCTACCTTATGAATAACAGCAATTTTGAGAGAGAAAACTTATTGTTTTTTATCGGATTTCTCCAGTTATTTCCCATTCAAAAAAAAAAAAAAAAAAAAGATATTGAATTTATACCAACAGTGAATACCAAAAGATGTATTGGAAATTTTTTTCTTTAACCAGATTTTGACGAATCACGAAAGCTTCCCTTCGTATAAATATCGATTCTTTGGGAGATTCAATATTTATTTTTGTGGGGTAGAGGATGGGATCCCAAATCACATATGACAGTATATCATTGTTCTATGTTCAATGATTCATAATTCAATGTGGGATTTCAGACTTTATATGCTAAAGATGTTAAAAACTATACTAAAGATACATACTAAAGATGTTATATTTAACAAGAAATATAAAAACGCAGTTAAAGTCATAGGAATATTAATGTGAATATCTATAAGAGATATTTAATTTTATAAATAGATATATTTTTGAAAAAAAGTATATTTTCTTATGTTTGTGCTTAATTGTGTAATATTTTGATTAATAAGTATATTGCTTTTGTTTAGCCCTTTTATTACTTTTAGTTATCTTACTAACCCCAAGTGTCTTAGCTATGTTTGGTTAACTATTATTTGTAAAGTTATACTAAAAATTTAGGGCCTGAATGGCCGAGTGGCTAGCGCTATGGCACTCGGTACCAAAAGGTTTCGGGTTCGAGTCCCAGTAGTGCCATGGATATTTGTAGTGGTTCAGAATCCACTTTAAGCCGTAAGTCCCGGTCTAACACGACCGTAGAGCGTTACGGATGTAGTATTTCTCCGCGTCCGTAGCTTATCTTCAGGCTACACGCACACCCTGGGTAGTGCTAAGTGAGTAACGTAGGTGCAGCGCTTGCCTTAAGGCATCCAACACAATTGTTTGCGTTTGCCAGCTGCATTAGAACACAAATATTAAATCCTAATGGGTATTTTGTTTTTATAAAATTAATATTTTCAAATAAATTTCTTTTTTTTTTTTTTTTTTTGGCAGAATAAATTCTTCTGAACTTAATGGATATATTGAAATGTTTAATATCTGAAATTACTAAAATTGACAAACTTCTATCGAAAGCATTAAAATATGTACCCTGCAAGTCGCACAGGATGGTTGTTGTACTACTTTAGGCGTCTGAGGCTCGAAGATGGATGTCACCCGAGAGACGACTGTCCATCGAAGGCGAACGTCACTAAATGTCCCAGGCGGCTCTGCTCTCTGAGTGGGCGGGTCTCTAGTGACAACAGGTTTCAAGTAACGCCGAATACCTTCGGGTGGGAGGGCTACCATCTATCCTTTGACCTCAAAATCATACATATATTTTCATCTCAAAATAATGTATGCAGATTCATTTTAATTTTCATAGATTACAAAATGCCGTTGCTTTAATTAAGTGGTAATTTCAAATTAATTAAGTGGTAATTTCAAATTTTCTATTTAAATATTAAACGCCTGGCCTTGAACGGCCGAGTGGCTAGCGCTCGGGCGCTCGGTACCACAGGTTTCGGGTTCGAGTACCGGCGGTGCTATGAATGTTTGTAGTGGTTCGGAATCCATTTTAAACCGTAAATCCCGGTCTAACAGGAACGTAGAGCGTTGCGGAGATATTGTTATTCCGCGTTTGTAACTTATCTTCAAGCTACACGCATCTCCTGGGTAATGCTAAGTGAGTAACGTCGGTGCAGCGCTTGACTTAAAGCATCCAAGACAATTAATTGTCTGAGCGTTTGCCAGCTGCATTAGAACAAAAATATTAAAAGCCTGATTCCGTACTGGTCAACCAAAGCAATACGTATTATGTAGGTTTTCTCTACCCAGTGAGTTTTGTGGAACAATTACTTTAAATAACACATTATTGCAGAAAAGAATTTATAGTTACAAACCTATTTCGCTGGTTATTTTTTTAAATTTTTTTTTATCGTTGCATTCGAAAATCGTATAATAAGCATATTTTTATCAATGTGCATAGGCTACACATTTCGTTGCTGTACCTTTACCGATTGGATGGTCAATTCCAAATCTCTATATCGTCTCCCAAACGCCTGATTTCGCCTTTCTAAAGAAGCACAAACTTTCAAATATAACTGATAAGAAAAAAATATCTATTACTACATTTATTATTCAGTTTTGCGATATAATCCATAATAAAATATTTTAGTTCTTTTCTATCATTAAATTTTTATATTTGACTCTTTTTTTTTTTTTTGCACAAAGATGGATTTAGTTGAACACATTCCTAAAATTCATTTTTAAAATCAATTGCAAGACATCGGGTTACACACATCCTGCATAACAAATGAAACCAATAATCGAATGGTCTGACTTATCCAAGTGAATGCAGCCTGATGGCCAATTGGTTAGCACTGTGACCTTTAATTCCCAGGCTTCAGTTTCAAATCCTGGCGGTGTCATGGATGTTAGTGAGTGATTCGGAATTCACATTAAACTGTAGGTCCCGGTCTAATTAGTCTAAAGTGTGCACAAAATGACCGTAGAGTGACAAACCAAACTATCCAAGTGAATTGCTTCATATTGGTCATTAATGAGAATAATCAATGTTGTTTAACTAAAATTATATATATCTATGTACAGTTTTGTCACAAATGATGTTTGAAAATTTTTTTATTTAAAAACTATGGTGTCTATTTCTAATGAAAAACTGCAGTATCAAAAGATTTACAGTAGGAATAAAATATAAATATATTTTTTTTTCTGTTGTGGTTAAATAAAAATAAGTGAATACGTAAATTAAAACAATTCTGAAAAAATAAACACTATCACAACTTTTAAAACAAGTAATATAAAAGAAAAATTTTTAAGTCAATTCCTACTTTTTTTCCACTCTATTATAGAAAGTCCTTTATAAATATATTTCATTCACTTTTTAAGTTTATCTGGCTATTGGTAATCCATTGGTGAATATATGCAACTTAAGTCTAAAAAACTAAATTAATTAATTAAATTTAATTAATGAGTTAATATTTGAAAAAAAAAAAACGGTATTAACATCCAGTGTCTTCCACTACAAGTTCAAAAAAAAAGATGTGTTTGAAGTTGAGTATATGAATAAAAAGTAGTTTAGGTAGGATTGAAAATTTGAACAAGATATATATAGGGAGAGTGTGAGCTAATAGAAGGAATTGAATTAACAAAAATGATATTAAAAGATGATCGCAAATAAAAAAAAAAAACTTGAAGAAAATTCCTAAAAACAAATTGCATCTATACAAATGAAAGTAAGAAACATCTAAAAGGCATTCGGCGAACTCAAGAGGAAGGTAAGGAGAGAATTTGATGAATTGGAAAAAGCGAAATTTGTCCTGTGAGTTAATTAAAGTGTTAAAGTGGAAAGGAAAGAAGAAAGGTAGAAAGGAAGGGAAATGGAAAACAGAGTTCGTTGATTATAGCGTATTTGACTAAAGGAATATTTTTAAAAACTTCTTTTTGGTATTTTAACTTCGGTGAACATACATCAATTTCTTGAATTCCAGTGTCGGAGAATTTATTGGGTCTTTATGAACTGCTTAAGAATATGTAGTAGAGCAGGAATTTAACGGCACCTCTCTAATCGATAGAAAGCACTTTTGCATTCAATATTTGTCTGAGTATTAAATTTTATCCTGCTCTAAGGTATGCAGGATACGTAGGCCCAAAAGAGACCTGCATAGGAGATAATGGGGTGTGTTTAAAACAAAAAAGGGAATTTTATTCTTTATCCTCACCTTCGAATGTCTGAGAATGTGCGCTTAGGTTTCCTGATGCATTGAAAATGCGATTTCCATGTTATGTGAACATCATAGTATAACACCTCAAATATTTAATTTCATTGTTACAAGGAATGAGATTATTCTGTATATAATTAATATATAAAATTTATAGTTGCTTGGTTAATTTTTGAAATGTTGATGATTTTTTTACTAATTTAAAAAATCAACTTTTAAGTGTTGTAAGATACGTGTTAAGCCCATGTACAAATTCTACAGCCGATTAGGACGACGATGATAAAAAATTACGCATCTATAAGATACTAAAATACAACTTTCTATTTATCAAATAAGAAATTTGAATAATATGTAATTAAACACATGACGAAAGTCATTATATATATATATATATGTATATATATATATATATTTATATATCCCTTTTGTAATATATATTTCAATTTTGTTACAGAGATATATGGGGTTATTAAAAAATTTTTGTCCATCCTCTGATTATTTTCAGTTATGTGCTCAAGAATCATATAAAAACAACAGTTACTGTTACAATGAAAAATAAATATCAAATGACTTTCACTTTTTTTTTATTGGAAGGGAGATCTCCGTAGAGAAAAACCATAAATAGCGCTGAAATGGTATCTGTAACACGAAAATCGTGGGAATTAGACAGACTAAAGAAGAAAAGTGAAAACAATCAATAAGGACAAGAAGTAACAGAAAAACAAATCATGTTTTATTAATTTTTTTCACAAATTTTCCACGCGGCCTCCTTCACATATCATGACACTATGCGTGCGATAGAAGATGGGTAGCACTGAAACACGTATCGTGACAAGATGAATCTGATGTCTGAATGTACCTTTTAAACAAGATACAGTTTGCGGATTTAGATGCATACACTTTGGATTTCAGGTATCCGCACATCCAAAAAGTCCATGGGAATCAAAAGACTTTGGTGGTCACAAAAATATTAAAATGGCGGGACATAACTCAGCCATCAAACTAGTATTAAGTAACGTTTAACAGAAGACTCAACATTTGGAGAAGCTCTATCTTGCATCCACACAACGTCAGATAGAGCATTTCGTTGTACGGATACCTGAAATCTAAAGTGTACGCATTTAATCGCAAGGTGCATCGTGAAAAGATGCCATCAGACTTCAGGTTCCTCTTGCAATAGTACTTACTTCAGTGTTATTCATCATCTGCAACAAGTAAAATGTCATCGTGTGTGATGGAGGTCACGTGGAAAATTTGTAAAAGACATTGAACTGTTGTGGTTTCTGTTGCTTCTCTATAATTATTGGTTGTTTTGACTTTTCTCCTTAGTCTGCCTAGCACCGGCGATTTCCGTGCTACAGGTACCGTCATTGTATTTTGATTTGTTAGAAATGATTATCTTGAAGAATTATATATCGAGAATTATGGGATATTTTTAATACATCATAAAATTGTTTTTCATCTGTATTTATTGAAATAATTTTAAAAACATTTTTTTCCAGTGCTTTTCGGCCTGGGGTTGCTTGCCCTCATCGTTTCTGGAATGTGCGTCATGTCTTCGGCCCTGCTGCTCGTGGGACTGTGCGCGGTGAGTACTTTTCAATTCGGCCTACAATAGTAAGCATGAAATAAACTTTCAATTGCTCAATCGATTGTAGTTATTGTTAAAAGAATTATCTAGTTTTTGTACGAAAGATCAATTCTGCTTCACACGAAATGAAACCATAAAAGTATTATAAATTTGATAGTATATTTACCAACGATCATATGATTTGTCAAAAATCCTAGAAACGACCGGAGTCTAGCACAAAGAAACTGCCAAAAACCAAGAAAATCGGCTAATGATGAGAAAGTTCCAAATCGTGTTTATTGGATAGCATGTTTTAAGGAACAACTTAGCGCTTTTCATCAATCAAGACTGGATAGGAGAGTTGAGTTCCTTCGTACTTCGTCTTTCCTCAGGAACAAAGTTTTTAAAAAGCAGCATAAGAGTTGCAGGAGTTAAACAATGAAAAGGAAAAAAATAAAGAAAAAAAAAAAAAAGCAAGAAATAAAATAAATCTTTTAAACTGAAAAAATAGTGGTGATAAAAGTTCAAGGAGTTGTAGGAATTTGTTTTGTCGCTCGCTGCACACTTGGGCTAAACAGTCCGGAACCTACAGTTATAAATGGATACCGAAGGAATTGTAGGGAAGTAAATTTAAATGCTACTGGACGGTCAGACGACTTCGTCTAGCAGGAGGAGTCTTTAATAAAGATTCAAAAATACTTTAGTCGGGAAATATGAAGGAGACATGAATGCGCAACTGTGCATGTGTAGAAGTCATTTCCAGGATGAAGGGCCAGGTCTTGAGGATGAATGAAGGAATTTTACTGAGTTTCGAAGTATTGTGGAGGTTTCAGTGGTAGGTAGTGGTAGTGCAATAAGGATATTTAAAGCTCTCATGAAAATTTAAAGTTTAACTTTTGGTTTATAAATGGAATTGATTTTGGGGTATAAAATGAAATCGTTTGTCCTTGAATATTTTTGAAGTCATTTTATTTCTTTTCTAAAATCCATACCACAGTAAAATAAAAATGTTTCAATAATCATTAGAAAAAAAAATATGATTTATTTTTGTATGTTGAAATAAATCATTGCTAGTTATCAAAAGTTAATGCTATCATCTTTATGTCGTCTTTCAATTATAATAATGAATTTTACAATTCGAAATCATCCCGGATGTATTAAATAGCTTCAGTAAATAAAATTCAGAAATACTTTTATAAAGTGAGTCTATTTCGATGTGCAAAATGCTGACTTCCATGAGATTTCCTAAGGTTTTTGTTTAGAAAGAGTTCTGTTAGAAAAACTAATTAAAACATTCATTATATTTTACTAAAACACTCACTCAGACATTCGATGGTTAATTATGACAGTTCGCGTCAATCTGCCATTTTTAATTAACCGAAAAAAGGAATATATTTAAGGGAACTCATTTTCTCTAGAAAATCGCAGCGAGAAGTTAGCGACAAAGTTTTGCTGAAACTTTTAAACGAAAAATGGGAAAATAATACAAAAGAATTTGCGAAAACAGAATCTCAAAAATATTATATTAATGTCAGATTAAATACATGAAGGCAGAAATTCAACTTTTAAAAACTACTTATTATTCTGGAATGGATGATGAAGGGCCTTCGATAAAATTCTCTTAAAAGTGTTAAGTGTCCGCCGGTTGTAGGAAGATTCGATTGTCTTTTAACGGTTTTCTTGAGCTCGGTTCTGTTTCGCTACATTGCCAAATACTTCATTCAAATTTTTGTTATTTTAATGGTTTTATTAGTTTCTCTTTTGAAGCAAAGTGAAAGATTAACATAAGAGTATTTATCATAATAATTATTGTCACTATGCAAGAAAATAAGCAAATTACTTGTTTAAAAGTGAAAAATCAAAATTATTTCTAGGAAGATTAATTTTAACACAGTTTTAGAGTTTTTAGATTTATTTATTTTATTTATTTGTTTTGTTTTTTCAATTCCTTCTATTAGCTCACAATCTCCTATATATATCTTGTTCAAATTTTCAATCATTCATAAAATACTTTTTATTCATCCACTCAAGTTCACACACATTTTTTTTTAACTTGTAGTGGATGACACTAGATGTTAATACAGTTTTTTCAAATATTAATTCAGTAATTAAATTGAATTCATTATTTTTTTTTAGATTTAAGTTGCATATATCTACCAATAGATGGCGACAGATAAATTAAAAAAAAAATGAATGAAAATTATTTATAAAGGACATTCTGCAATATAGTGTAAAAAAAGTAGAATGGATTTTTAAAAAAACTTTTTATATTACTTGTTTTATTTTATTTTTAGCTTTTTAGAGTTTTTTAGAGTGTTTTTAGTTTAAATTTTTAGATAATTCTAAAAGGCAAATAAGACACTCAGAGTTTTGAAGGAAGCACTACCAAGGACAAAAAATAATTTGTTAAACTTGTAGAAGTCAAAAATACTCAAATATTCAACATAATTTAACTTATCGTTGAGACCTCAAACATAAGAATATCAAACAGTAATTAACATACTAACGTCGACCAATTGATCATTCCAAAAGCATTTTGTTTTAGAAATAATATCCATTTGCCTTTTAAAAGGATTGGTTAAAGAACAGAAATGTACAGTAAATGGGATAAAATATATTTAAGGGAATTATTGCGTAAAAACAATTTTCTGAAAGGCCAAATCCCCCTATGCAGGAGCTTAAAAATTGTTTTTCCGTTCATTTCGTGAAAAAAAAAAAACTTATCCAAATATAAGAATGCATTTTACATTCTCTAAAGTAATGCAGATATTAGAAAACTAAACAAGGAATTGTTGGCATGGAAATTGTATTGAATTCAGGGTATTATACCCTTTAGTGAATTAAATAAAAATTATTTATTTTAATTTTTAAAAGTAGAAATTGGCTAAATTCTATAGGTTATACATTTTATTTATAGCCTTTTAAACGGTTGGAGCTCATGACTCTGTAGCAATAGATGTTTTTTTAATACAACTGGGGAATACTTAGTTATCTTTTTATGCCATAAGCAAGGGCTGCACCGACATTAATTAACATTATCCAGGGGTTACGTAGCTTGAAGATAACACTACCCCCCTCGACGCTCTACAATCATATTAGACCGGGACCTACGGTTTAAAGTGGATTCCGAACTACTACAAACATCCAAGGCACCGCCGAGACTCGAACCCGAAACATGTGGTACCGAGCGCCAGAGCGCTAGCCACTCGGCCATCAGACCCCACAGCAATAGATGTAAAACGAAATAATTTACAAAATCAAGTTCACAAAACGTAAACATTTCAAAAATAGAAATTACACAAGCATTCGTTACTATAAAGAGTTATTTGATGTTTTAATAGGATTTCTTCCAATTAAATCTCAGTAAAATTCAGATTTGAGTAAATGTTATGTCATGTTTAAATGTTAAATGTTTGCATTTTCACATTACATAGACAAAACCTCTCATTTTATAAAACATGAATTAATTTAACAATATACTCAACAATCATTTACTTGCTGCTGCAATTGCTTTAGCCTTTTTTGTTATTGTCATGAAAACTTTTGTAAACTTTCTGTCTGCTCTTCATATGTTTCTGACATTCCTCAAATAAAGCATTCTCAAGAATATTTATTGATGTAAAGAAAGGAATTCAGATTTATTGTTTACCGCTACTCTGAAAATTATTGCTTTCAGTTTGAGAGGGATTGTCAATTTTCCTTTCAATACAATGTGAATTCTATCATGTTAAAAATTCTATCCATAACATTCATTTTACTGTGTCCCCTATTATTATATATGCAATGGCGTCATTTGTTTCCAATTCCCCGTGTCAAATGATTCAGTATATGGTAGTATATCAAAAAATAAAGCACTTGTCTTTGGTTTTACGATTTTCCAATTGTAAATTTAAAAAAAAAAAATCATTTCATATACAAGCGATTTTTTTTTTTTTCACTTTTTAATTTTATTTCTGTGATTCAAAATAATTATCAGATAAAAATAAATAAGTACCTCCATTTGCCGTTAATGTCAATTTCAAAAATTATTTATATTTTTAGGTTCAGAGTCAAAAATTGTTTCAAATTGTGAAAATGATTGCAATAAATAATATTATTAAATAGAAAATTGCGTAATGTCACAAAAACTATATCGAGATAAAATATAAATACTATACAACATAAACGCTTTAATTAAAGAATTGTAAATTCACAAAAATGTAACACATTTGAATATATGTATATAAAATTTAAAAGTAAATCTAAAGGCATTAAGGAATGCGTAAAAAATTTCTTTTTTAATGATTTACAGCACCTTGAACGCACCTTTACAGCACCTTGAACGCACCTTTACAGCACCTAAGTACAAAATGTAGTAAAATTTCACTTATTTTCTCCTTTGACTGATAAAACGAAGAATTTTATGCAAGAAACTCAAACTCCAGACATTCATGCAGTTGAATTGTTATATTTTTGCATTTCCTAAACAATATCTGTGTTTCACAATAACAATGATAGTTTTCCGCGTCGTTTATCTTTCACTCCTCAGTGAGAATTTTTTAATTTAGTGAAAAAATAATGTTCAGTGAAAACTGATTGTTAAACAAACGAAAATATCCAAATATTCTGCACAGCAAGAAAATGAGGAAGCGAGACATAGTATAGAAAAAAATTGAGAAAATCGATTTTCATATGCATTCACGGTAGATTTGTGTAGAGTTTAGAATTGTACTTCTTTTCAAAATAAAAGAGAGGAAAAACCGTTATTAAAACTATTTATCAGCCTTTATAGATGAGTGACTTTTAAGAATTAGAGTAAATGGAAGATCATTTTATTAAAACCAAAAGTAAACATTTCGATGAAGAAAATAAAAATAACATAATATTGAGAATGCAATAAAAAATATAACGCTAAAACGTTTGTATTGATTTCGAAAAATTTCAGCATACTACGTAAAGAGTTTTCTACGTTAAGACTGAAATGATAATTTAAAATGTTGGATTATATTTCACCATGATTTTTATTTAAGAGTCGAAGACATATTTCCAAATTGCTTTTCTATACCAGAGGTTCGACGATTTAATCCAAAGGATGCTTTTAATTTCTCTGGATTTTTTTTACTGTCAAGAGTGTGTACAGATTGCAATAGTAGTATACTGTAATTTATAATAAAAAATCGTATAAAACACTAACAGGCATTTTTTTCTAAATTATTTTACGCGATGGACTTCGATATATTCATAAATGTGGTTAAAAAACGCATTACTGTACCATCTTACTCAGCTGGGAAACTCGCGATCCACTTACTACCTCCCCACCCCCCTTCCTCCCCAGAGTAGCGAGAGAATATTTATATCGTCTCTCTTACAAACTTCTTGATCGATATCTCAAAGAGACAGTCCCGAATCGATATTTCCTCAATAAGTCTACTTTTGTCCTTAGATTTATGCAAAAGGACACCGGAAACTTAATAAGGCTGCTCCGTCGCCGAATTTTAGCATTAAAAATTCAAATTACATTTTGTATTACATCTGCGAAGGCGATTTTTTTAAATCTAATGGAATGTAAAAGAAACCAACCGAGCATTCATTTTTTAAAGTATCCTTGTGTTTATTAGATTAAAATGATACGTAAAATTATAAATAGTATCATTTTATCTAAACAATAAATATTCATTAAAGTATCCTTTTTCATGTATCATTTTATTAAAATAGCCCTTTTATGTTAATATATTAAAACTAGATAAATTAATTCTAATAAATTACTTATGTTATTTACTAGACTGAATAGTTATACAATAAATTGAAATAATTTAAATCTATCAATGTAATGCAATACTATAAATTTTATTTAAATTCAATTTTTAGAAACTGGATTTTTTTATTTTATTAAAAAAATCCAGGTAATATTATAAAATACCCTTTTTAAATAAAAAAAAAAAAATATATTAGATATTTATACGTGAAAAACTTGACAATTTAATAAAATACTCAGTGATTATGCTTTCATTACTCATTTTAATGTAATATTTCAATTCAATATAAAGCATCGTCTTCGACATTATTTATGTTTAAGTTTAAAGCCAAAACTATAAATAATATGTAAAGATTAAAATGAAAACAGTTAATATTCTGAAATTGTAAAAAATAATCGAACATATAGTTTACAATTGTACTTTTTGACAAAAGCACTATTTCATGCATTTTAATATCATACTTATAAATAAACGGTTGCGAAATTTATAACAGACAGGTGTTGTTTGTCCATTTCAAAATTTCAGATTCTTCTGACTTCAGTTTAATCTGTGAATTCCAATTATAATCTGTTTGCGAGTGTTTTGTTGATTTAAAAAAAAAAAGTGTACGTTTATAAAATGTTAATTACAGAGCGATCAAATATTTTGGTAATCGCAAACGAATTTTAATGTTTATATGGGAAAAAACATAAAATTGAAAAAAAAATATTTTTACGTAATAAAAAGCTATTTTCAGTAATTAAGAAACATTTTTTTCATGGATAGCATATAAAAATGCTTTGAAACTGTTGATTATTTTTTGGTTTAAAATTAAATCTTGCGGCAATAAAATCTTAATTAATCAGCAATTAAATCTTTTCATTTCCCTAAGCGTACTTGGTGCAGCATATTCAGTAAATAACGTATGCATGCCCCTATACATAATCTAATCTTGATTAATTATCTTATTTTATTGGCTACATTCAATGAAGATTTTTTACACCTTGGATTTTATGATCATGCACTCAAGTCTGTCAAAAGTATAAGATCTAATAATGAGATTGTTCTGTGACCCCTGTGCTGTTTAAGATGTGTTGATCGTGTTATGCTCACATATGTGCTGGGCATACACATATGTGTCAACTGTGTTGTGTAGCTTTGTGTCAATTATGCTATGTACATATATGTGCAGTGTGCATGTTTTTTGAGTAGTTTACACTTTTTTGTGCTTTGTATATATGTGCTGATTGTGCTATGTACACATACGTCGATTGCTTATGTACAAATATATGCTGAATGTTTATATATCGACGCTGTGTATACATATATGCTTGGTACATAGTGTCGAATGTGACGTGGACGCATAACATATGTGCTGGATACAAATGTATCGAAGCTATGTACACATATATGTTTTGTACATATGTGTTGATTGTGCTGTGTACTTTGTGACGACTGAGTTGTGTACACATATAATCTAAAAATAGTTAGTTACAGCCTTCATATTTAAGACATTTCATGAATCACTTAATATAGATTAGCCTTTCATATTGAGAACTATCCTCGTTACCCTAGCTCTTAGCTAGGATTGAGAGGTTATTACCAGCCCGTTGACGCCATATCAACGGGCTGGTGCGATATCAACAGCAAAAGTGTTACATTTTTTACATTCCAAAGAGATCGCCATTTTTTATTAATCAGAATATGTCCTCGGAGTATCTTGTTCTGAAGGATGTAGGGACCATTGCCCCAAAGTCTCTTGGACCCCAAAATGATACCCCAGAAAGATTCCTTTTACCAGAAAAGATTGAAGCACTTATTAAAACATCGGAAAGCGGGATGTCAAAATGCTTCCTAATGATCTCCGCATGCTTTTGTAGATCAATGAATCGTTAGAACAATGACTGCCATTCGAACGTCTAGGCGCAGTGATTAAGAGAGGGTACCTGCACGTGACACGAATCCACCCACTCCTTCCTATATATCGAACAGCGAAAATCTGCATTCCTGATTGCGAACGAAGTCTGCATATTTAAAAATCTACACGGTAAATAGAATCTGCATAACTCGAGAGCTTTATTGTATTCTCAATGCAATTTGGTCTTTCAGAGCCAATGACTCAAATAGCAAATATTTTTACCTTGTCGTTGTGAGAGTTATTAAATAAGGTATTCGAATACGTTCGTTTAAATAATATTCTCCGGAAATTTTTTGGATGATATTGCACAATTAGTTTCTAAAAAAATGACACATTAAAATAGATAAGTGAATATTTTTGTTAAAACAGGCCGCAAATGGATAAGAAGGTGTATTTTTTTACTTTTTACATCAACACTGCTCATTAAATGCATACGTAAAACATATCACATTCTTGTATAGATATCGATTTTTCGCATACATGGGATTTTCAAAATTAACCCTGTAATAGGAGCGCCCATCTTAAGGAAATTAATTAATGTCCAGAATTTTTCAATAATATTTTATGGAAATTTTTTTGTATGGTATCGTTAAATTAGGTTATAAAACATTGGCAATTATGGAAGTTAACGTATATGCATAAATTATTTAGCAAAAAAATTATAAAAAAATTATTTTTGATTTTATGTTCTTAACTAAAAGAATTTGTAAACACACGGACTATCACATTGACTTGCACACATGTAGACTTGTGTCCACTCTGCAAGCATTGAACTAAAAGGTCGATACTATTCTAAAATAGAGCCAACCGAGTCATTGAGAGCAAATGTACAAGGAAAAAAATAACATCTAAAATAAAAATAGTTTTTAGTAAAAAATACCAATAACTCATTCCTAGATGAATCGATTTAAAAAAATTTTAGTTCAATGAAAACATGAAATTAAAAATAGTTAAAAAGCAAACACCAAACTATTTTCGAAAGCTTAAAGTTTGATCTTTAAAATAAAAAAGTAAAAAAAAGAATTGTTCACGAAATTTACGATTCGAACCTGATCGGTTACCTTCAATATTGCGTTTCTTGAGGAATTTCTGGCTATTACGACAAGCATTTTATTTTCGTAGTTCAATTCTGTAATATGAGTTATTTTGCTCTAACACCGCAAAATAAAAGCGTAATTGTTTTAAAAAAACGCATTTTAGTAGCTGTTACGAACATTAAAAATCGACTACCATCTGTTGACCATGGAATTTCAAATCACTTTGCTTAGGGTTAATATTTAAGTTAATTTTTTTATATTAATATAGGTGTCTTTATCATGTTCCAAAGTACTATAAAAATAATAATGTTAATTATTGCAATAGATGATATAATTTATTGTGGTGTGTATTTGCTCTATTTTACCATGCGATTATAGCAGCGTTTTTATTTACTGAGAAAATAAAAATTGTTCGAGCGAAAAATTTCGCAATCGAATAAGTCGTTAATGAATTATAAGAGAACAAACATCCAGAGGAACAGATAAACATTATAGATTTATGTCGAAGTATAGTTGTAAACAAATGTATGAGGCTGACCCAAACAGTTGTATTAACTGTCCGTTAATGAGATGAAATAAACAAGATAAAGTACAGCTACTAATCCTAAGACTCTTTATCTTATTGTGCGTTTGTTAATATAATTTCTGTTACTTTTTCTGTTCCGATATTTGTTTCGGTAGAAAAATTAATTTCGAACATTCTCTTGTACAGCTAGAGTTTGTTAATCATTTTTCTTTTATAAATGGAAACAGAAAGCATTAAAAAATTAACCATTTTAAATAGTAAAAAAATAGCATCATTTAAACTGGCTGTGCCAAGCCCCGACATCCGGGAAATATAAATACAATAAATGCTAGGAGGCTTTGTCATAATTCCTCCGTGATTGGCCAATTCTGGCAATTGAGTGTTCAAAGTCTGGCATTGAAGTTACAAACTTCTTTTAATAGAGTTTGAGAATTTTCAATGCAATTTTTTTTATGCAAATAATAGAGAAATATCAAAGAAAATCTGTTGTATACGTCAATTATTTTAATATAAACACTTCAACTTTAGATTTACGTTAGCTTGTTCATGCCATCTTACAAATAATTGTCACGTTTATGCCAATATGTATAATTATATATAGATTTAATAAATTTGATTTTTGTAATTTTTTTCTTACCAATTCTTGAATGGTTTATTCATTAGACTGGGGGAATGCTTTGCTAACGACGGAATATTCTCAGTCGAGGTGAACGTATTATACACACGGGCCATTTTTTTAAATATTCTTTTAGCAATTATTCGCTGCACTTTTTTTCTTGTTTGATTCGTTCCCTTAACGAATAATTTTAATAGAACTGTTCGGGTCAGCTTCATACATTTTTTTCTACATCTATACTACATAAATCTATAGTGTCTGTATGTTCCTTTGGCTATTTGTTCTTTTATAATTCATCAAGGATTTATTTGATTGTGAAATTTTTATACATATTGCAGATACAGCCCCTTCAAATACAGACAATTTTTACATCAAATATATCTATATATTTACTTTTATATAAATATAGTTTATATTCTCTATTATGTATTTTTGTTCTTTTATAATTCATCAAGGATTAGCCAGCCTATCAGCCTCATATTTCATTAAAGATAGTGAACTTTCTTATACATGTTAATGATACAGTCTAAAGGCTATGATATAGATTCCTGTTTATATCAATTATCTATATATACTTCTAAATAAATATATAGTTTCTGTCTGTCGCCCTATCTGTTTTTTCTCTTATAATTCATCAAGGATTTATTTGATTGTGAAATTTTTATACATATTGCAGATACAGCCCCTTCAAATACAGACAATTTTTTACATCAAATATATCTATATATTTACTTTTATATAAATATAGTTTATATTCTCTATTATGTATTTTTGTTCTTTTATAATTCATCAAGGATTAGCCAGCCTATCAGCCTCATATTTCATTAAAGATAGTGAACTTTCTTATACATGTTAATGATACAGTCTAAAGGCTATGATATAGATTCCTGTTTATATCAATTATCTATATATACTTCTAAATAAATATATAGTTTCTGTCTGTCGCCCTATCTGTTTTTTCTCTTATAAATCATCAAGGACTTATTTGATTGTGAAATTTTTATACATATTGCAGATACAGCCCTTCAAATACAGACAATTTTTACATCAAAATATATCTATATATTTACTTTTATATAAATATAGTTTATATTCTCTATTATGTATTTTTGTTCTTTTATAATTCATCATGATTAGCCAGCCTATCAGCCTCATATTTCATTAAAGATAGTGAACTTTCTTATACATGTTAATGATACAGTCTAAAGGCTATGATATAGATTCCTGTTTATATCAATTATCTATATATACTTCTAAATAAATATATAGTTTCTGTCTGTCGCCCTATCTGTTTTTCTCTTATAAATCATCAAGGACTTATTTGATTGTGAAATTTTTATACATATTGCAGATACAGCCCCTTCAAATACAGACAATTTTTACATCAAATATATCTATATATTTACTTTTATATAAATATAGTTTATATTCTCTATTATGTATTTTTGTTCTTTTATAATTCATCAAGGATTAGCCAGCCTATCAGCCTCATATTTCATTAAAGATAGTGAACTTTCTTATACATGTTAATGATACAGTCTAAAGGCTATGATATAGATTCCTGTTTATATCAATTATCTATATATACTTCTAAATAAATATATAGTTTCTGTCTGTCGCCCTATCTGTTTTTTCTCTTATAAATCATCAAGGACTTATTTGATTGTGAAATTTTTATACATATTGCAGATACAGCCCCTTCAAATACAGACAATTTTTACATCAAATATATCTATATATTTACTTTTTATATAAATATAGTTTATATTCTCTATTATGTATTTTTGTTCTTTTATAATTCATCAAGGATTAGCCAGCCTATCAGCCTCATATTTCATTAAAGATAGTGAACTTTCTTATACATGTTAATGATACAGTCTAAAGGCTATGATATAGATTCCTGTTTATATCAATTATCTATATATACTTCTAAATAAATATATAGTTTCTGTCTGTCGCCCTATCTGTTTTTCTCTTATAAATCATCAAGGACTTATTCGATTGTGAAATTTTTATACACATTGCAGATACAGCCCCTTCAAATACAGACAATTTTTACATCAAATATATCTATATATTTACTTTTTATATAAATATAGTTTATATTCTCTATTATGTATTTTTGTTCTTTTATAATTCATCATGATTAGCCAGCCTATCAGCCTCATATTTCATTAAAGATAGTGAACTTTCTTATACATGTTAATGATACAGTCTAAAGGCTATGATATAGATTCCTGTTTATATCAATTATCTATATATACTTCTAAATAAATATATAGTTTCTGTCTGTCGCCCTATCTGTTTTTTCTCTTATAAATCATCAAGGACTTATTTGATTGTGAAATTTTTATACATATTGCAGATACAGCCCCTTCAAATACAGACAATTTTTACATCAAATATATCTATATATTTACTTTTATATAAATATAGTTTATATTCTCTATTATGTATTTTTGTTCTTTTATAATTCATCAAGGATTAGCCAGCCTATCAGCCTCATATTTCATTAAAGATAGTGAACTTTCTTATACATGTTAATGATACAGTCTAAAGGCTATGATATAGATTCCTGTTTATATCAATTATCTATATATACTTCTAAATAAATATATAGTTTCTGTCTGTCGCCCTATCTGTTTTTTCTCTTATAAATCATCAAGGACTTATTCGATTGTGAAATTTTTTATACATATTGCAGATACAGCCCCTTCAAATACAGACAATTTTACATCAAATATATCTATATATTTACTTTTATATAAATATAGTTTATATTCTCTATTATGTATTTTTGTTCTTTTATAATTCATCAAGGATTAGCCAGCCTATCAGCCTCATATTTCATTAAAGATAGTGAACTTTCTTATACATGTTAATGATACAGTGCCTAAAGGCTATGATATAGATTCCTGTTTATATCAATTATCTATATATACTTCTAAATAAATATATAGTTTCTGTCTGTCGCCCTATCTGTTTTTTCTCTTATAAATCATCAAGGACTTATTTGATTGTGAAATTTTTATACATATTGCAGATACAGCCCCTTCAAATACAGACAATTTTACATCAAATATATCTATATATTTACTTTTATATAAATATAGTTTATATTCTCTATTATGTATTTTTGTTCTTTTATAATTCATCAAGGATTAGCCAGCCTATCAGCCTCATATTTCATTAAAGATAGTGAACTTTCTTATACATGTTAATGATACAGTCTAAAGGCTATGATATAGATTCCTGTTTATATCAATTATCTATATATACTTCTAAATAAATATATAGTTTCTGTCTGTCGCCCTATCTGTTTTCTCTTATAAATCATCAAGGATTTATTTGATTGTGAAATTTACATACATATTGCAGATACAGCCCCTTCAAATACAGACAATTTTTACATCAAATATATCTATATATTTACTTTTATATAAATATAGTTTATATTCTCTATTATGTATTTTTGTTCTTTTATAATTCATCAAGGATTAGCCAGCCTATCAGCCTCATATTTCATTAAAGATAGTGAACTTTTCTTATACATGTTAATGATACAGTCTAAAGGCTATGATATAGATTCCTGTTTATATCAATTATCTATATATACTTCTAAATAAATATATAGTTTCTGTCTGTCGCCCTATCTGTTTTTTCTCTTATAAATCATCAAGGACTTATTTGATTGTGAAATTTTTATACATATTGCAGATACAGCCCCTTCAAATACAGACAATTTTTTACATCAAATATATCTATATATTTACTTTTATATAAATATAGTTTATATTCTCTATTATGTATTTTTGTTCTTTTATAATTCATCATGATTAGCCAGCCTATCAGCCTCATATTTCATTAAAGATAGTGAACTTTCTTATACATGTTAATGATACAGTCTAAAGGCTATGATATAGATTCCTGTTTATATCAATTATCTATATATACTTCTAAATAAATATATAGTTTCTGTCTGTCGCCCCTATCTATTTTTTCTCTTATAATCATCAAGGACTTATTTGATTGTGAAATTTTTATACATATTGCAGATACAGCCCCTTCAAATACAGACAATTTTTACATCAAATATATCTATATATTTACTTTTATATAAATATAGTTTATATTCTCTATTATGTATTTTTGTTCTTTTATAATTCATCAAGGATTAGCCAGCCTATCAGCCTCATATTTCATTAAAGATAGTGAACTTTCTTATACATGTTAATGATACAGTCTAAAGGCTATGATATAGATTCCTGTTTATATCAATTATCTATATATACTTCTAAATAAATATATAGTTTCTGTCTGTCGCCCTATCTGTTTTTTTCTCTTATAAATCATCAAGGACTTATTCGATTGTGAAATTTTTATACATATTGCAGATACAGCCCCTTCAAATACAGACAATTTTTACATCAAATATATCTATATATTTACTTTTATATAAATATAGTTTATATTCTCTATTATGTATTTTTGTTCTTTTATAATTCATCAAGGATTAGCCAGCCTATCAGCCTCATATTTCATTAAAGATAGTGAACTTTCTTATACATGTTAATGATACAGTCTAAAGGCTATGATATAGATTCCTGTTTATATCAATTATCTATATATACTTCTAAATAAATATATAGTTTCTGTCTGTCGCCCTATCTGTTTTTCTCTTATAAATCATCAAGGACTTATTTGATTGTGAAATTTTTTATACATATTGCAGATACAGCCCCTTCAAATACAGACAATTTTTACATCAAATATATCTATATATTTACTTTTATATAAATATAGTTTATATTCTCTATTATGTATTTTTGTTCTTTTATAATTCATCAAGGATTAGCCAGCCTATCAGCCTCATATTTCATTAAAGATAGTGAACTTTTCTTATACATGTTAATGATACAGTCTAAAGGCTATGATATAGATTCCTGTTTATATCAATTATCTATATATACTTCTAAATAAATATATAGTTTCTGTCTGTCGCCCTATCTGTTTTTTCTCTTATAAATCATCAAGGACTTATTCGATTGTGAAATTTTTACTGTCGAAATAGAGGCTACTTTTTACATCAAATATCTATGTCTCTCTCTCTCTCTCTGTACACACACACATATATATATATATATATATATATATATATATATACAGAACAGAAATTACAGTATATATATATATATATATATATATAAAGACAGAAATTATAGTATAGATGTATATATATATATATACATCTATACTATAATTTCTGCCTTTCTTTCTAACTGTTTGTCCTTTTATAACTCTTAAATAACTTATCTGATTAAGATGAATTAAATATGTATGGAGAGATAATATTTTTTATAGTCGAAGACATAGAATATGATTCAGAACGGCAGCAACAATTAGGTGCTGATATATAGATACGAAACCTTCATCGGCAGACAAAGTCTATTTACATAAACTGCTATAAAAGCGGGTGTTTACAGTTCATTGTTAAATAAAGCTACTCGAATGTATGTCTCTAGATAATGGTGCATTTATATTGATAAATGGAACCATTTAATTCATTACACTCATTTGAAATATTTTGTTAGGATTTGCGTATCTAAAATTATATTTGCTTGTTAATTTTATGTAAATTTATACAATTTTAATTGAAATAAAAATAAAGAAGTCTGAATTTAGAAAAATTATAACAGAAATTAAATAAATCGAGATCGGGAGTACAGAATATTCTCGTAACTACTCCACGGTAGGATTACTGTAAAGATTACAACTTGATGCTAACAGTAATCCTACCGTGGAGTAGTTACTGTCTAGAGTAGAGTCCGAGTAGTTTATGTTACTTTTGTTTTTCAAAATGATCAATTCTTGAATACGTAATCCTTTTGTTAGGATTGCGTATTCAATAAATACCAGCATTTTGTAGAACAAAGTAGACACAATTAAATCACAGAATTATGTTATAAACTTCATTCAAAGCAAATTGATTTGCTACAAATTCGAAGCACATCGTAATATTTTCGAGAATTGTAGTACAAAAATTCATTTAAAATGATACGGATTATTGATTCATTCTTACCAAAAATTAATTAATTTAATTTAATTACTGAATTAATATTTGGAAAGACTGTATTAACATCCAGTGTCATCCATTACAAGTTCAAAAAAATGCATTTGAACTCGAGAGGATGAATAAAAAGTATTTTATGAACGATTGTAAATTTGAAAAAGATATATATAGGGAGAGTGTGAGCTAATAGAAGGAATTGAAAAAAGCAATAGTATCTATCTATTTTTGGGCGTCGATTTTGTTCGAAGAGATTCAAGCACATCTCTGATCAGATCTGCTACACGAAAAACCCCACTCAAATCAATGCTGTGAGAGAAAATTCGCTGCGCATGTTCAATTGGGGGGAAAAAGCACGCGCAAAAGAAAAAGTAACCACCGACACGCAGGAGAGAGAATTCCATCACTTCCATTTCTGTAATCACTTCTACCTTTCGACGTCACTCTTCACTCAGATGTCCCCTAGAAGGGGGCATTGATCCGATTTGGGTGAAAGGATGGGAGATATTTCTTTGAAGGATTAAGACACGAAAGACAGCTGCGCGATTTACTGCAGCTTCAGCCTACAGAAGTGATGGATTGCTACTCATGAGTAGGATTGGATAACTCTAAAATTTTAACATCTACATGTATCACCTACCATCTGTCGAAATGTGCCATTAATAATATATTATAAATATATAAAATAAGTAATCTTTTATGAAATATTTGCCATGGAAGTAAAAGGAAAAATATTTAATAATAATTTTAAATGTCAGTTTATTAATTTATATATATAATATTAAATACATGGACATTAAAAACGAATTAATTCTGCTAAATAAATAAGGCACTTTTCATTGAAAATTAAAATACAAGCTGGGCATAAAAATAGCTTTTCCGATAAATATTATAACGCCATGAAACGAATCGAAATGAAAGTCGAAATGTGTAATGATGGAAAATGAAATACCAACGACAAGAAGAAATTATTTTAAAGGAATTAAATTTAGGCAAATCATTTGACTATGAAACGTACTTATTGGATTATAATTACAAGGTTACACGTTAAAGGATGCGAGAAAATAAACTTTTCAAATGAGAAATGGAGGTACATAAATAACCACTGTAGTCCGCTATTTAGACGATTATGCATTGTGTTGAAAGTGCATTATATGTCATTTAGTGGCATAAAGTTCTATGCTTATTTCATCAGCAAGGGCACATGCTGGTTGGGAATAACACTGGATACGTCGTTCAATACTGTCTCATACATGATCGATGTAAGTGATGTAGCAAGTCGACATCCATAGAAGATCCATGAGTGACATCAAATATATCAGTACTATTGAAAACCTCCTTCTGAAACAATCAAATATTTCAGCACAACCGGTTCAAACACGTCTGACGTATATAATTGCTATTAATGGGAATAGGATAATATGAGAGTGTTCCTGATATCATAGGAAATTGCTTCCAGACCATAACTCCTTGTATTGCTTCTACAATAAATGCAGACTGGCTCCAAGCGAACACCTATCCTCCTTCAAACCAACATACAGCCAACACTGTTACAATGACAGAAAGGTCTGTCATCTGAGAAGACAATAGATCTCCATTCCTCCTTTCAATAAGCTATAGTTTGACACCACTGAATAACAATGATTTGGAGGTACTGGCATGAGCGCTACAGGGGGATCTGGCTAAAATCTTTCTCTCAAGTAATCGATTTATTATCATTCGCTGTGTCACTCTGAGGCCAATAAAATAGTGAATTTCTACTACAGATGCACGCTACAGTTATGCAGCGAATACAGTGATCATTTTTCCTAGCAATGGCTCGTGTGGCCTGACTCTGGTCTTCTTAAGATGTTATCATCCTTGGAACAATGTTATCAACTATCATATTTAGAGGAGACATCTCTACCAAGTCTTTCTGCAATATTGAGAAAAGAAAATACACCTTCTCGTAGCCCTATAGCACAGCATCGTTCAAACTCAGTACGCTTGTGCTACAATCTAGGCTTCTTAAAGACATTAATGACTCAAATCGTGCACACATTCGTAATCTGAAAGATAATAACGGGGTTAACAACGATATGGGTTTCATTTTTGGAGAAAAAGTCACGAAGAATCAATGTAGTGTGAGCTGGCGCATACAGTGTTTTCGGTACCAATCAAGATTTGACACGTTAGATGCCCAAAACACCTTTTAAAATGGAATTTTGAAATTCCAACAACATCATCAAGATCTCTAATTGTAAATCGACGGTTTGCAAGCACCAAATCTGTAATCTCGTAGCCCTATAGCACGGCCTCGTTCAAACTCAGTACACTTGGGCTACAACTTAGGCTCCTTAAAGGCATTATTGACTCAAATCATGCTCACATGCTTAATCTGAAAGATAAATAATGCTCACGAAGTTTACATCTCTTATGTTTATAGTAGCGGAAAAGCGACTACTAGCTCACTCTTGTTCGCCTAGAGCAATATTTGAATAAATATTGCTCTAGGCGAATTATATATGCAAACATGCTTTCCAAATTTTGTTTATCTAGCACAATTCCTTCTTATTGTTGGGATTCTATTTCCCTCTAAGGCATGTGGCAGACATCGAGACGAAGAATGAGGATTAAGTTGTCCCGAATTACTGCTACAGGGGTAAAATATTGAAAAACTTCAAATTGTAACATACGCGACGCTTTTGGGCATCGGTGCAGTGAAACACAGCGAAGAGCGTTGTAAAGTTACAAGTGGCATGAAACGCATTAGCGCGAAACGTTTGCACAAAGAGAAGTATATGATACGCTCAGCCTTCTGACACACCTTACTTGCATCACTCACATAAGTGAAACAGCACATGGTGCTAAAAACACTCTGAAATAAAATGATCGTTCACGCAACATCCAGTTACGACTGTACTGTGAACAGCTGATAAATCACATTTTCCGTTAACTGACAACGTGAACTCAACTAACTGTGTCACTCTGATAACAAGATACTGAGACATCACATATTTATCCGAAGAGTATTGACACAGCACTTTGTGGCAAAGACACACTCCTGTGGATGTCTAGCTCCAAAGTTTACCGAAATCCAAAGTATGCACTTCAAATACATGACCTGTCTGTTCTTATTGGTTTCTCTCACTGCTATTCTTACGTCTGTACCTTAGGCCAGCGACTTTCGTACTACAGGTGTTTTTCGAAATTTTTACTGCAATCATCAGTTTGCTCAAAAGGAGTGTTGTCTTTTGCAATTTTCAATATTTTCCTACTGTAATCTTAACCGTGAGAGCTTCATTGTAATTCTTCACTTCTCATTCGAGCGCATATCTTGAAATACTTACATATAGATTCCCATTTCAATTCAAACGTTACGTGTGGTGCAAATCGATAAGGGTACGCATTTCAACAAAGCTGCTTTTTACTACCACTCTTCAAGAATATAAACTACAAAATAAAAGTGTTGTTAAATTATATTTCGAGTCAGGTAATTTAAGTACTTTGCACACGAAAAGAATTATTTAATATAATAAAATGTTATTTGGCATTATAAAACAAAATACTGATGATAGCAGAGAGCATGTGTGCTCCAAATAGGAAGAACTATTATCCAGAATGGTTCAGCAGAAGTTATCAAAAACTATCATCCCCTTTATTTCGCCATTTCTGTAAACAAAGACAAATTCTTCCCACACACGCACTGCAGATAAAAAGTAGCATCATTATAAGTTATTCTCTCTCATTCCAGGGCACAGTGGCAAAGTTTGTTTGAAAAACAAAATTTGGATGCTGAATTTATTATATTTATTTATTTTTGTTGTTGCTTATTTCAGAAAATACAGTAAATTTTCTATGCTATTTCTTAAAAACTAAAAAAAAAAAAAAAAAAATGCTGCACAATTTTACTTCAAAAAATACTAAATGGGAATACTGCAAAAAAAGAAAAGAGTTTTGTTAAAAAATTAGAATTGGTTACATGATTTGATTTTTCTGTTATAGACAATTTTTCTCCACTGTGAAAGATCGTCCACAGACTTCTTTTCAAGATAGTTCTGATAGTTTAAATGTTTCTGGAGAAGTTATCGAATGAATGCGTAACCTTTTAACTTTTATACCAAGTGGCTATGATATTTGCAGTTATACACTAACTACTGCCAAAGAAACTATTAATAATTATGCAGGATATTTGATTACAGCGTACGAATTGACAACACAGAAAATGAAAATAATTTAATTTCTATTGTTACCTACTGAGCAACTATCTGATTATCCGAACAGTATCAAAAGATAAGGTTGGGGAATTTAAAAAAATACACTTTTCCTCAAGCACTCCGAAACAAAATTACATTTACCTTCGTCAAAAGAAGTTTGGGAATTTTCAAAAATATCTGAAGTTTCAGAATCTTTGTATGTGGAATTGAATCAAATTCCTAAACAGATACTGAAGAATTATAGCTTGCTTACTGATTGTGGACAGTGCATTTTATTTTTAATTTTAAATTGCTTTTAAATTTTATTACCCAGATTTATATTACGCTTTTATTTTAAATTAATTATTGCTATTAGCAAAAATTATTTTTCCATAATTAATGTATAATATAAACAACAAATTATTATTAATACCGACTTATTTGTTTTTCTGCATACAAATTATAATAATTATATCTTTTATTTTTCTAGTAAAAATAAATATTTCAGAAAAATTTTAGTTTGCAAAAAACGATTTTTTTAAACAAAATTATTATAAAACATGATATCAGAAAGATAACTTCAGTATCATTAGTATCCCACATATTATCTTAATACTCATATATATATTCTCAGTAATGTTATATTTTTTCATACATCGTAAAATAACCGTGCTGTTGTTATTGCTCATTAAATAGACTAGTAAAAATATACAATAGAAAAAAAAATAAATCTCCTACAACCATAACACCACCACCTTGGAACTTTATCAAAAGGCTTAGTAGAGAAGAAAATAAGAACAAACTGTTGTTCTAAGATTTTTTAGGCAATTAAATGCGAATGTCTCTACCCTGCTCCCATCCTCTAAAAGACAATTCCCAGGAAGACTGCATCAAAAGTTGATTTTTTTGCAGAAATCAAAAAAAAGGTGTTTTATTTCAGCAACATAAAGGTGTTCCGAAAAGTGTTTTGTTTCACCAACACAAACTCCGAACAATAAAATGGCTTAGAGGAAAAATGATGAAAACAATCGAAAGAAACCAAAAGAAATTGCTAAATAATGTCGACTCAAGTACGAACCAAATAGCATGGAGATTCAGGAAGAAAAGCATATGTAAAATTTAATATTACTTTCAACAGTGTCGTATAGAGGAAACGGATAATGGTAATAAAACGGATAAACTGTAAATTTGAATATCTAAGTGAATAATTACGTGTAGTGTCGAGGTGTCGAGAAATAAAGACCCATTCCATTAATAACTGATGATAAACATAAATAAAAGGGGGAAAAACGAGAAATGTAATCAAATGCAGTATTTTAAAAAAGTATCTCATTCTCTTCCCGAGAAAATTGCTTCCATTCAAAGCTGCTTCAACTCACTCTGCTTCATTAATTCAACGCTTATGTATATCATCAATGCTTAATGTGAACTAAAAATTAGAATTCAAAATGTAACATTTGATGATGGAGTTGCACAAATAGACGATTTTTATCATTTGTAAGGACACCTCTTTCTTATACTCGTTCTGATGAGGGATAACATTAAATATCAAATATAATTTTTAAATCTTCCAAGATTCAAAATGTGGTCTAGTACAATTCAAGCGTTAAAATTATTCCTTCTTATTAATGCTACGTAACGTGTGCATAGATAATATGATTTATCCTGAAACTCAAAAAAGAAAAGATGACAGGCAAAAAGATTTTTCGTCATTGCATTCAGCGTATTTTTAAAAGAGTCAATGGACAAATGAATATTTCAAATTCTTTTCGTCATAGAACGAAAAGCGATTATTTTCTGGTTCACATTCTTTTTCTTCTTACAATATATATATTCTAATTTTTTTCTAGATTTCTTTCTGCTTCTTTTTTTTTTTTCAATTCCTACTATTAGTTCACACTCTCCCTATATATAACTTGTTCAAATTTCCAGTCGTAAAAAACACTTTTTATTCATCCCCTCAAGTTCAAATACATTTTTGAACTTGTAATGGAGGATACCTGATGTTAATTCAGTTTTTTCAAATATGAATTCATTCAGTAAATTTAATTAATTAATTATAGTGTTTTTTTTAGATTTATGTTGCATGTATCTAATAATAGATGGAGCCAGATGTAAGAGGAAAATTTCAACTTTATTTATGAAGGACTTTCTTCAATATAGTGGGAAAAAAGTAGGAATTAACTTAAAACTTTTTTTTTTATATTACTTGTTTAAAAATTATTCAAAAAGCGAAGAAAAAGAAGAAGCAGGTGGCTATTTTATTTTTACAGAAAACATTTTTACGAATGAAAATTTGTCTTCATGAATGGCAACACATCAGACGTATTAAAAAATATTAATTCTGTAATATTATACTATTTAATAAAAACGTTGAAAAGGGATCTCTTTAACCAAAATAAAAAGAGATTTTAATCTCTTGGTTTATGATTATTCTATTGGGTGAATAATAGAAAATCATGGAAAAATATTAATTAATTTCTTTTTATGTGACTCCAGATCCTTCGATAGTCGAGAAGATTCATGACGATCCAAGGAAGAGCAGTCACTCGTTTGTATTTTCCGAACTGTTTCAAGATTTAATTAAAATCTAAAATAGGTACTGCATGAACGTTTTAATTTCGTTTTCCGATTCACGAGCATCGAAGATTTTCTCTTAATCGGAGAAAACGAAAACTGGAAAACTCACACAGAAAAAATACGCGTTAAAAAATTTTCAATATTCGATTCGTCGATTCGTTCTTCAACCTCATTATCGGCCATAAGTCGATTCGTTTAATTTTTATGCCACTTTTTTTTTATTCATTTTTTTTTTATTGACGGTCATGTGTTGATGGTTATTGCACCACAGTAGAAATGGATTTTACTCAGAATGCCACTTACCACCACCATTTTTAATGCTATAATGAACAGTGTTAAAAAAGGGTGATAAAACATGACGATGTGTATCCTATTGATTACTAAGTAGTATTTAGGCCTTTCTTTTCAATATGCGTCATCGTGAGAGGCACTAGAGCTAAAATTATTTCTTAGTGTCACATTGCGTGATGTGTAAACGCGAAGCAAATTAATTAAAATAAGTGATAAAATGCATTATTTTTATGATATGTTATGAGTAAAAAATATTTATTATAAATGAAGTATTATAAGATGGTTACAATGATATTCAATTCGAAATATCATGGTCACCTTGGGGAGAAATGAACTCTTCATCTCTGTCACAATTCCCCATCACATGGGTTCTCAATCCGAAAGATCAGCCAGCACATTTGAAATTTCATCAGCTGTTGTGGGGGGTGAAGCCCAGCAGAACGATTGTGTCTACAATTCATATTACAACATTTTTAATAACTAATAAAGCTATCCATTCAAATTCATATGCTTTACATCTAGCTTCTAATCTTCATTCCACTTCAATATCAGCAGAAACGGCAAATGCGGGAGTATTTCGTGTACCAGGTTCTGTCCAGATGAGAATCCGTCTATTATTATTTGTATATTAAAGCGAGAATCATCGGTGAAAAGCATGCTGCTCCACTGATCTCTTTCCAATCTGAGATACTCCTGAGGGCAGCGCAGTGATCCCGTGTCAACGAAACACAAACCACAGTCTGTGAGCATGTAAACCCACTTGATGGAGTCGGTTTCCAACAGATGGAGATGAATTTCTGGACTGGCCAGACTGGTAACCCTCTGAAGGTACTGTTGCAAGGAAGAGGCTTTCATATTGTGGCAAGTATTAAATACCATTGTGGCCATTTGTGTTCAATGCCAATCCTCATTTTGTGTTTCCATGCGTACGACCGTCTCCCGATCTTGTCCCAAAAGCTATTCCATAGTCTAGAATGACACTTTGAGGAACTCCTAACTCTTCCTCTACAAGGGATTGCGTTTCACCCAAGCTAAGTCATCTTGCTGAGACATCGTAGTCACTGCTACAAAACATTCAAAGCGTGTCAATTATTTTTAATCTCCTCCTTCAAAAGGAATGATGCTGGTCGCTTTTCACTCCTTATATAAAGCACATAGTTTTCGGCTCACAGACCAGATGTGCATATTCCTGTTTTTGTAAAGGTTACAGTTTTCCTTTTTAAACTCTTTTTATTTATTTATTTTTAAGTGGTCGATTATATGGTTATTTAAAACCGAACTCGCATTATCCTCTAATTGTTTTGAGTAATATATATATTCAAACTCTTTTGTTATAGCTGATATTCACATTCATTTTTAATTCTATTTACTCTATTTCTCTTCTTTAGAATGTTTGATTGATAGACATGATTGGACATGTTTTATTTTATTGTAAATTGCACTGAATGTTTTGAATATAGAGAAATGATATCGATTTTTGCATTATATATTTTTAAAAAAGCGTATTTACATGGGAAAATTAAATGGTAAGATTAACGGTTTCCTATATATATATATATGACACTAAAGAATTTATTATGGCAAAACATTTGATATTTTATTTTTTCCATTAATAATGTTACAATGTCAACTAGCCAACGTGTCAGTAAGAAAAATTATGTGAGGCCTTTTTTTACAGTCTTTAGTAATGATATTTTGATTTAAAGTTGTTTTATTAGGACAATTTTTCAATTCTTACTATTAGTTCACACTCTCCCTACATATATCGTGTTCAAATTTTCAATCGTTCATAAAATATTTTTTATTCATCCACTCAAGTTCAAATACATTTTTGAACTTGTAATGGAGGATACCTGATGTTAATACAGTTTTTCAAATATGAATTCATTCAGTAAATTTAATTAATTAATTATAGTGTTTTTTTAGATTTATGTTGCATGTATCTAATAATAGATGGAGCCAGATGTAAGAGGAAAATTTCAACTTTATTTATAAAGGACTTTCTTCAATATAGTGGGAAAAAAAGTAGGAATTAACTTAAAACTTTTTTTTTTTTTTATATTACTTGTTTAAAAATTATTCAAGAAGCGAAGAAAAAAAAGAAGAAGCAGGTGGCTATTTTATTTTTACAGAAAACATTTTTACGAATGAAAATTTGTCTTCATGAATGGCAACACATCAGACGTATTAAAAAAAATATTAATTCTGTAATATTATACTATTTAATAAAAACGTTGAAAAGGGATCTCTTTAACCAAAATAAAAAGAGATTTTAATCTCTTGGTTTATGATTATTCTATTGGGTGAATAATAGAAAATCATGGAAAAATATTAATTAATTTCTTTTATGTGACCCCAGATCCTTCGACAGTCGAGAAGATTCATGACGATCCAAGGAAGAGCAGTCACTCGTTTGTATTTTTCCGAACTATTTCAAGATTTAATTAAAATCTAAAATAGGTACTGCATGAACGTTTTAATTTCGTTTTCCGATTCACGAGCATCGAAGATTTTCTCTTAATCGGAGAAAACGAAAACTGGAAAACTCACACAGAAAAAAATACGCGTTAAAAAATTTTCAATATTCGATTCGTCGATTCGTTCTTCAACCTCATTATCGGCCATCAGTCGATTCGTTTAATTTTTATGCCACTTTTACCATTAAATGGTAAGATTAACGGTTTCCTATATATATATATATATATATATATATATATGACACTAAAGAATTTATTATGGCAAAACATTTGATATTTTATATTTTCCATTAATAATGTTACAATGTAAACTAGCCAACGTGTCAGTAAGAAAAAATTATGTGAGACCTTTTTACAGTCTTTAGTAATGATATTTTGAATTTATTTATTAGGACAATTTTTCAATTCCTACTATTAGTTCCCACTCTCCCTACATATATCTTGTTCAAATTTTCAATCGTTCATAAAATACTTTTTATTCATCCACTCAAGTTCAAATACATATTTTGAAACTTTTAGTGGATTACACTTGATGTTAATGCAGTTTTTCAAATATTAATTCCTTCATTAAATTTAATTAATTAATTTTAATTTTTATAGATTTAAGTTGTATGCATCTACCAATAGATGGCGCCAGATGTAAGAGGAAAATTTCAACTTTATTTATAAAGGAATTTCTTTTTCAAAAAAATTATATAGTGTCCGTTAAACATGAATCGAGAAAATGACAACAATAGAAAGGAAATGAAAGAGCAAATATTGAATAACTGAACAAAAAGAATTCTAAAATAACCATCGAAGTTAATTCTGTGTATGTTTTTTTCAGGACAACAGAAATTTCTTGATACCGTGGCTCGTGTGTGTCTCAATAGCCACATTTTTAGACATATTCCTGTGCTTCTACTTTACAGCCAAAGATGTAAGTATGTCTTATGCATTATCCAAAATAAGATTCTGTTATGTCCCCCCCAAAGGCACTGCTGAACAGGGTTGCGACAACAATCTTCCTCAAATAATTTTTAAAAAAATGTTAATCTACAAATAATTTCAAAAAATGTTTCGTAAAGCCTTTATATTATTTAACCATTCTTTTATATTATGTTTATTATGCTGCAGGGTATAAAAAGTTTAAACCAATTTTTGTTTATGCTCATTTCTCTGACAATAATTTCTTCGGGGTTTGACAACTTACCTCCTTACATAAATGTATCCGGAACTTAATGGAATTTTTTTACTACTTGAAAAAATTAAATATCACTACTCTCATATTGAGTTAATCATAAATAAAACAAGAAAAATAATTATCTGTCCATTTATCGAGAAAAAAAAGAAATTGAAGTAATACCTACTAAGGTTTGCAAGGAAGTATAATTCGCGAGTAATATTTTTCGAAATCTTTATCATTAAAAAAGGGAAAAACTATTCGAATAATATATGCAGTTTTCGTAAAAGTCGTTATGCTCGAGTTTTTTCCCATTAGCGAAATGCTATTCAAAATGAGGCGCTTTAGAGCAGTGTTTTCCATTTACGTTTTGGGAGCAAAATGAATAAATTTCACATAAAAGAGTTTTTTTAATCGTCCTTTCATCTCAAAGTGTTTTATTTATGAAGCTTTAAAGGAAACTTGATCTTGTTTCCAATGAATTTAAGCAGATTAAAATGGGTATACAAAAATAAGAAGTTTAATGCTGCCGAACTATTTTTATTTTTGCAATGGAATAGAAAATTGTGCAGAAATAAGCTTTAAAGTTAATTTTTTTTTTCTTAAGAAATAACGAAAATAAAATCCTTAATTGTTGTAACTAAGTATTAACGTGCATGTTTTTGCTCAAAAAAAAACCTCGTTCAGCAGCCATCTTTTATGGTTTAACGAAACGCTTACAACTTTTCTTTTATGTTCCATTTCTAATGGATAAGCTTGTCATCTAAAGAGGGCAGCCACAATATTTATAACTACAACACGAAAAGCTTAGATAAGAAGCCAAGTACAGCGTATAGATCTACCTGGCCTTTGCAGATCGACTCTCAAACTGAAGTCAAGTTCAAGTTGGAACAAGGCAAGAGCACCAAATGAGCATGTATTCGGGAAAATGGAAGAACTACAGAAAGGGGAAGTTTTGAAATTGGTACGACGAAGATGCTTGGATGTGCTGTAGCAAGACAAAATGGCGTTGCGTTGCTGTTTCTATTTAATACAATGAAATTTTAGGTACACAACTAGATAAAGTTTAATGATTCTGAGATGTACAGCCCATTGTCATTAATGTGGAAGTCCAAGGATCTCTTTCACATTGAAGGTTGGACGGTGTTTTTTTTTTTTGTTTCAATGTTGTTTATTTTTAATCTTGGATTTCGGTGAAGCTTTTAGAAAGCCTCGATGACGATGTCATGCTGCTGGAGCAGATCTTCTTCTGGTCCTTTTTCATCATGGCAGATCCACCTAGCTAGAGTTTCTGAGTCTTTTTTTTCCGACATTGACCATGACGGTGGCGTGTGATGCTCCGTTAAGATATATATTGTTTGCTAAGGATGTTGCTTATATTTTTTGCTAAGGATGGCGTTTGTTTGATTCTTTCTTTCGTTCCTCTTCAGAAGTATCTTCAACATTAAGAATTCCAACTTTCTCAAAATAGGATATATGGCCGCACAATATACAGTGCATATAAATGCTTATATATGTGCAAATATAGGGGTTTGAATACTTAATTTCATCTGAAGTTCAAATATCTTATTAACAAATTTTATACAAATATCGAATCTTTTTCAAAATTTGTAAGGATACCATCCTTCTACTACATTTTAGATTTTAAAAAATACAAAAATAACTACCTAATTTATTTGTTGTAAAATCCAAGTCCTAATTTATTTTTTGTAAAATCCAGTCTTGTTTTAAAAGGAAAAATCCTCTTAAAATTCAAGTCCTGATTTATTTGTTGTAAAATCCAGTCTTGTTTTAAAAGGAAAACTCCTTTTAAAACAAGACTGGATTTTGAAAATAAATGAAGTATATCCATGTACCTATTATTGAAAACTAAAGTAAATAACCAGTAGATAGATACGGATTGTTTTTTGAGAGCAATATTCTTTATAGAACGAGATGAAAAAAGATATTTAATTGCCAATTACGTATATGCTTTATTATTTAAAAGAAACACTTCCGAAGTGTACAGATATTATATATGATTAAATAACAACAGTTTTTATAATAAAGGCATGCAGAAAATATGTTATAATGCTTATGGATATAATTATGAATATTTTTTCTTTCAAAAGGCCCGACACAATAGTTATTAATATTTAATTCTGCATCTATTTTCATCACATTTGTAGGAAATATTTTTTTAATATTTTTGTCTACTTTCGTAGCTTCAGAAAAAAATGTTTTACTTATTTTATTTAATTGATAATTTACTTCTAATTGTTTCATAACACATATTAGATGGCAGAAATTAATCTCCTAATAAGTAAAAATAAATTATGAATTGCTGCTGTTGTAAAACAAGCACAAGTTGTTTGAAAAAAATAAGTAACAATTCAGAAAATGCAACGACTTTGTTTTTAAATGTTAGAGATTGGAATGCATTCAACATCAGCCTCTGAATGCTCATTATATTCCATTATTTCAAATGTTTCTAGAAATTCGAAATTTTGAATATTTAAACCTTCCAAACATTTCCATTATTAATGATGAATCTGCGCAAGTTTGTTGATGGAGAGCATCATTGTTCCCAGCGAGATTTCCTCTTAAGTTATCAAATGTTTCCATGGTACTTTTAAAAGGTCAGAAATAATGGTTTGAGGATGACATAAATGTGTACGCAATTGCATTCTTAACAATTGCGTTTAGAATTTCATTCCAGACATAATTGGGAATTACAGACAGAAAACGCATTTTATTGACGTCAGACGAGCTCTGCAGAATCTTTTAAACAAAGTATTAGTTGATCGTCACGAGTTGCCATTTCATTATTGAAATGGAATTTCTATTACTCTGTAGCGGTTGTCAAGAAGATTTCCGGTTGTCAAGAAAAGAAGGTTGTGCCCTGTGGTATTCCAGATAAATATGTGTCAAGACATAAAAATAAGTATAGTTACTCTTTATCTTGACAGTTTCGCCATTCGAAGACAGCTTTCATTACAAACAACTAACCTTTCTAGTTAATATTTTTGTTCTTTCTTCACATGAAATTTACCAACCAGTAATATGAAAATTTCCAAGAAATTAGAGTGGTCACTTCATTGTTTGGCTACTAGAAATGCTACAATCTATGGGATTTTCAATGTTAAAAGCATTTCCATTGCAGTCGCTAAGACTCCGCCATCTGTAAAAACTTTTCTATTGCAGTCTCTAAGACTTCTCCATCTGTAAAAACTTTTCTATTGCAGTCTCTAAAACTCCGCCATCTGTAAAAGCATTTCTATTGCAGTCTCTAAAACTCCGCCATCTGTAAAAAAACATTTCATTGCAGTCTCTAAAACTCCGCCATCTGTAAAAAAAACATTTCCATTGCAGTCTCTAAGACTCCGCCATCTGTTGTCTGTGGAGTCTAGATATAAATATGTGAGGTATTAATAGAGGGTGCTTATTTCTTTGAAGGGGTAATGGCGGATGCATTTCGCTCTGACTTTAAAAAGCGTGCGACCCATTGCTTTATAGTAGTATTTTTATTTGGAGATATGAATACGTTTTTTTTTACTTTCTAAACTCAAAATGAAAGAAATTAATTGTAGCATCGTTTCCTACAGTCCAGTAAAATTTTATTTTAGTAAACAAATCAACACGTGCACACTTAACAATTCTCAATTTATTCCATGAATGTTATATTAAATTTTTACAATTTAATATACATGTAATTTTATTACGAATTATATTAAAATATTCAAAGTAAATTGCTTAAAGAAGCTACTCTAAAAACACCGTATTCTTGAACTTCCCCCTTTTTAGTCTTTTGTTCATCAATAAATGTCAATAATGGTTTTCATTTTAATAATAATTTAAATTAATAATTTTAATAGTTTCCATTCAAATAATGATTTTCATTTTCTTATTCAATTCCGATTCATTTATCTGATAGTTATAACGGTGTTTTTAATATCAACTTAGAAATATTCAGAAAATTAATTTACTTGATATCCTGAAAATTCCAATTACCGTTTCAAAAAAAATGAAACAAGATTAATTAAAAAATATATATATTTTGTTTATCTTCTATTGGATAGCAACAAATTTAAATAATATTTCCTCTACAAGGAATTAATTAAATTTAAAGGAATTAGCATTCTTAAAATATTTCAACTCTGTTTCGCATTCGTCATTTAATAATCATCTAAAATGCATGGTAATTAAAACTTGCGCTCATCGACCTATTATTCTATTATTTTATTGTGTGTTCATGTTCTGATCGATTTGAAAGTCATCTGGTGGAAACGGTGTTTGTTAGAATGCACTGACTTTCAAATAAAAATTTAATTGTTTTGGTAAGCAAGATTGATTTCAGTGCCAAAATATACAAATGTTCTTACTAAAGGTATTTTTAGTATTGCTCATTTCAATCTTCAACTGATTTATCTAAAGTACTGAAAAAAGCCAAAATGTTTTGGATAATGATCTTGAATTTCCTATTTTCAGGCGAGTGATCCCTTCCATACTGTCCTATTTATCACAGATTTTATCTTCTCAGCTTTAAATGTAAGTATGCTTTTTTTCGCATTTTAAATTTATTTATAAAGAAAAACTAAATGGCAAATATCCGGCAGTTTTGTAGGAAACCTACGAAGAGAACATTTGTCCTTCTTGAATTCTTTTTATAAGGTTGTAATTTTTTTTATAAGGGCATAGTATTAAAAAATAGTAAGAGTTGATATTATAAATTTAAGTTTAATTTTAAATTTCCATACTTAAATTCTATTATTTTATCTACTATAAACATAGTTTCCCTGTCTCTTCAAAGAGCGCATTGAAATGGAATGATGGAAGAGCGCATTGAAATGCTACCAGCAGAAGATACTTCAATCCTCGATGCAGTTATACCTGTATATCCCAAAAAAATTGAACTTTTAATCTTATTTTAATGCCTTACTACATCGGATGTTTCTTTTTTCCTAAATAATTCTTATTTCACTATTTATTTACCATAAGAAAAGAGAAGTTAAACAAAATTGCACATTCTTTTCTGCTAACTGTTTTAGTTCGCTATGGGCATATTTTGCGCGAGAGATAGTAGCTGAATAAAGAGAAGATTTTTCGATGCACAGCAGCCACGATGTTGCGAGTGTACTGAATGAAGCATAGGTCACCAATGTACTAAAAAAATGTTGGATGAGGGAAGCCCAAATTCAAGAAATTCTGAATACTTATGAAAACCCAAGATTCGCTTCACTTTTTTTTACTATGGTGCCAGTATGATTTACATGAAAATACAAGGTTAGGTAAGAAATTCACAAGTTCTAAACAAAAATAATAAGAAGAGTCATAAAATAAATAAAAATAAAGGATAGTATTGTATATTTATTTTGATATATAGCAAACCGCATAGTTCCGTTTATACATCACAGAATCGTAATGTTCCGATAGAACGAATTTCATTTAATTTTTAAGAGTCTCTCTGCAACTTTTAGAATAACTGAAGTCCTTACAACTTTGTGCTTAATAAAACTGTCCTTAAATACTGTTTAATCATTCCTCTTGAAACCTGTAGGGCATCTATTACGTTGTGTCGATGTATTTTGTTAAATCATCTTGAAGCAAAAACGCATTCTCCAACCATACTGAGCGTAAAATGAATCAGCCCGATTTAAGAAGAAGTAAATAGCAGGAAATGCAGTAGGCATCATGTTAGTTGCTTGATTAACAATTTTATTTAAATCAAAAATCAAACTGGGAGCATAGACTTCGAAAAATGTTGAGTCAAAATATTTTGCTCTAATTGACCTATAACTTAGCTTTATATGTATTTTATAAGCCTCTTTTGCTTCAGTAAAACAGTAACGAAGCATAAAGGTGTGTTCTATAAAACTCTTTCGTTCTAGTAAAATTATGACATAACTTAAATGTGTATTTTTTAACGTTGTAAGGGATTAATATAGGTATCTATCTCTTCAAACTCAAGATTATTAATAATTTTTGAACATAGAACCAAGAACCAAAATGTTAAGTAGAATCCCAAGAATTGCATAGATGTCATCACCCTTTTCTTACCAGGGATGGAACGAGCTAAGCAGTGAATCAGCAGCCTAACGATCAGTTCACAATGACGTCATGCCTCCTAAAGCATGTCAACTCAGCTGATTGCGATTTATGCCCCCACAAAACCACGAAAAAACTTTCAGAAAATAAATATTTTACGCAACATTAGCACGCATGGACCCTTTATTATGTATGCTATCCATCACAAATTCGTTAAGTCGCCGAACTAAAAACTCAGCGAAGTTTAAATCGTAGCCCATTCAATTAACAATGCATCGTTTTTAAATTTCAAAAATATTTATTATTTTATTGTAACCATTGTATTTGCAGTTGCTTATAAACTTCATATTCAAAGTAAAACTGAATTTCTTTTAGTATACGCTTGATGATTATTTTCGTTTTAAATTGACAAACCAATGCTGTCGAATACAAGAAACCCACAATTGAATTGTGCATGAATATGAATTTTCGACTTCTCATTTGTATAGAAGAAATGAACAGGTGCGTCTATGACTTATACCTAACTGTGGCGTTAGAAAAAAAAATAAGCGTAGAATGCACAACTATACGATAGGCGCAGTGGTGTACCAGAGCGTTCTCATCCAAATGCAATGAAAATTGTTTATCAAGCGGAAGTAAAATTGTTTTAAGCTTCAAGGTTATCTTTTCTTGAACCCTAACATTTTAGCAACAAAGTCCTATTTTAATTCCACGCACTAAGTAGTACCAGTATCATACAGCATACAGTAGATTAAGCGTAACTCGACAAGTTAAGTGGGGAATAACTAAGTGGCTCCATCTGCTGGAGCTGGCAAAGTGTTTTTTGCATTATTTTCCATTTTTATCAACTGCATTTCAAAATTGCCAAGGCGAACTTTTTTTTTTAAATTTCTTTGATCGACTGCAAAAAGTCTTATTAAAATACAACGTAGATCATTTATTATAAAATTGTATAATGCACAAGAGTTTTAGGCACAAAGAGAAAGGGCGCTGGTGTTTAAATCAAATTTTTAAAACTTTTATTACTTTTCAGTGGAAATTATTAAATTAAATTATTGCATAAAAACATTCAGAAATTACTTGTTGTTACTAATCCCCTGTGTTCTATGGTCTATGGCTGAAGGTTAATATGCAACTTCACTTTTAGCAAGAAACTACGAGGGCTCAAAACTGAATAAACAAGACAACTTTCTACAATCATTTTAGACCGGGATCTACGGTTTAAAGTGGATTCCGAACCACTGCAAACATCCTTGACGAATCTGAAACCTGTGGCACCGAGCGCCAGACACTCGGCCATTCAGGCCCGGAAATCACTTTTTGCTGTCCAGTAAATTTCCAAAATATTTGTTCTACGGGGGAAAAAAGTCGCAGTACTTTTAAAAATATTGCTTTGTTTAATAGCAAAAATAATTTGGTGGCAATGTATTGTGCCCATGAACAGAAAAAAATTAGCTTTGTTGCTTTTCAAGTTGAACTTTATTACCATTTTAATATAACTTGAAAAATATTTTTTATTGTAAAAATTAACGTGTTCTGTGTCTATAATATGTTATGACACCTTACATGAATTTTAATTTTCCGTTGAATGCTACATTTAGTAAAAACCATACTATTCCTGTACTATAAAATTCAAAACATTCATGTAGGTTTCCAAATGTACACCTATCACAGGGAGAAAAAGATTGCCGAATTACGTCAGCCATAGGATAAACCGTATTTACTTAAGTTTAACTTTCAAGGTGACTTAAATGTTTTGGGAAATTTAAAATGAAAAAACAAAAACAAAAACAAAAAAAAATGCTTCGACATTTTTACGTCAGGATTTATATAGTTTAGTTCCAAAGATTACATATGACTGAAAATATTTGGCAATCCAAATGAAACCAGACAAATATTTCATCTACAATTTTATCTGAATATTATGCGAATATGATATTTGTATCCATTTCATATCTATGGTAAAATATATTGTCTATATTTTTGTAGATAGTTTTACGTTTCCCGAGTTAGAAAATGTATTTGTAAAAATTAAATGTGTCAAAATAAGTAAAATAAGTTTAGACAGTTTTACGTTTCCTGAGTTAGAAAAATGTACTGGTAAAAAATAAAATGAGTAAAAATAAATCAAGAAAAATATCTGTGATTTATATCAGAATCAGTTTACGAAGACCTGTCACAAACAGATTGGCTTTTTGAAAATTATATGAAACAAAAATATTTATATTAACAAACTTTTGATCGAAAAAAATATTCGACTTTTAACTTTTAACATTTTTTTATAAGAAGTTATCTAATGGGATTTAACTAATTATCGTTTGCATTCGAACAGGTGTACTGCATACTGTGCGTGATTTCTCAGTACCAGGAATACATGGAAGGGCAGGCCAGAAGACTGCCCTAAGGATAGAGGTAATTTCTAACGAAGCTTCCTTTTTTCAATTCCTTCTATTAGCTCACACTCTCCCTATATATATATATATCTTGTTCACATTTTCAATCATTCATAAAATACTTTTCAAATACATTTTTTTAACTTGTAGTGGATGACACTGGATGTTAATGCAGTTTTTTCAAATATTAATTCAGTAATTAAATTTAATTAATTAATTTTAGTTTTTTATAGATTTAAGTTGCATATTTCTAGCAATAGAGGGCGCCAGGTAGACTTAAAAAAATGAATGAAAATTTTTTGTACAGGACTTTCTGCAATAGAGTGTGAAAAAGTAAGAATTGACTTTAAAAAATTATTTTTATATTATTTGTTTTACTGTTTAGGACCCTCTCCTAAGGTTCTGCCCCACTGCAAGTCGTCACAATTTATCCAATTTCTTTTTTTTATTTTTTATACCACCCCTATTTCCAACTGTGCGCCGAGTGAAAGGCCGTACTGGCAAAATTTCAAGTCCTCAGAACAATGACAAAGATGTCTGTCTGCCATATAAAAAGGGTATTTCCTATTCGTATTACTATTTCCTATTCGTACTCTTTTTGAACGCCATTTACTGTTCATTATAATCTGAAACACTCCATATTCATTTGAAATTTATGGTGAAAAAAGGTTGAATTAAATTTAAATGTCTTTTATAAAAGGTATTAAGCTTTAGTACTTTCAAAGGGTATTGAAACGATAAACTGTGAAATTCATTTGTTCCCATTTGAATTCCAGATTTTAATTTCACTTGTCGAATTGAACATTTTATTTAATCTTCATAAACATTTTTTTCATAGGAATTTATAATACTTAATGCAAATCACAATTGATTATATACTTTTAACACGCAGCATATTCTTTTAAAAAGAAATTGGAAACCTACTATTAATACTTGCTACCTTTTCAAAGAATCTAGGGAAGAATATGTTTGAAAATGGCATTTTAAAAAGTTGCTTTTCCGAATATTCTTATGTTAGGCGAAATAGATGACACTGTATGATGTTAAAGCAGATGTGTATTCAACAATTTTCAAGGCTACGAAATTTCGTTTTCTGTTATAATAATAGTAAAGAAAAAGTTTTTTTTATCGTGAAATTTATTTGCATATATAAATGATTTCAGTAAAAAAAATTTAAACTAGTTTAGTGTTATAAATCCAGAAATGAGCATGGAAACTATGAGATATTATTAAGATAACATTTCTCAATACTGGAAACTAAGAAATATAAACCAAAATGAAATGTGTTCATTCTCACGCGATTCAATTAGAACATGATTTTTGACGCTATGACATTTCCGGAGGCTGGTCAGAAGTGCACTGAACAGTAGTTCATCAACATTCAACAATAGTTTGTCGCACAATCTGCACCTACCTCTTAAAAGGTACAAAACTTCTTATGAAATTTACCAATTTATTTTATGTGCTATCTTCTGCTATGTACAGCACATTTTGTGCTAATTCCTTCGTTACAAGGGGTTAAAAAGTCTTTTAGATTTTAATTCTTGCTGATAAGACTTTATTTCTGTTCTCTCTCAATTCGCTTCAAATGTTCGATAAGATTTAATCAACAAATCACTACATTGTAATGCTCAACAAAAATAAACATTGTAAAAATTTCGTATGGTTTCACACTTGTAGACTCTCAAGATCCAAGAAAGTGGAAGTTCAGAGATATATCCATTCATCTTCATAAACAATAGTTACAGTAAATGATTTGGGCATCGGGATTGTCACCTATTAAATCAGTGGTATTTCATTTTTTGAAGTAATACAAAATTTGGTTGATGTTTTTGAAAAGCGAAGTACATTAGTCACCCAATGTTAACTAGAACTTATTGTTACCAGTGCTTCTTTTTCAATTCCTTCTATTAGCTCCCACTCTCCCTATATACATCTTGTTCAAATTTTCAATCGTTCATAAGATACTTTTTATTCATCCACTCAAGCTCAAATACATTTTTTTTTTTAACTTGTAGTGGATGACACTTGATGTGAATACAGTTTTTCCAAATATTAATTCAGTAATTAAATTTAATTCATTTATTTTAGTTTTTTTTTAGATTTAAGTTGCGTATATCTACCAATAGATGACGCCAGATAAACTTAAAAAAATGAATGAATATTATTTATAAAAGACTTTCTGCAATAGAGTGAAAAAAAGTAGGAATTGACATTAAAATTTTTTTTATATTACTTGTTTAGTGTCTTTTGTGCCAGTTGGTGCGTTTACAAGTAACCATGAGTCACTTAAGGCTCATTCCCACCGAGGCATGAAGCGTTGAAGATTCACGCGGCAGGCAAGAAAACTTTTCGACCCCTTCTCAGCGTCAGAAATAGCATTACGCTTCGTGAAGTTCCGCTTCGAGTTGAAAGTGGGTCAACTCGAAGTGGTGGATTTCAAACCGGTTTCAGGCGAACGCGGTGAGGCTAGTAATTGGTCAACGCTTCACGCTTAAACGCCTCGGTGGGAACGAGCCTTAAATCACTACATTGCAATATTCAACAAAAATAAACAATATAAAAATTTTCGCATAGCTTCATATTTGTAGACTCTTTAAGATTCAAGGATGTGAAAATTAAGTGATATAAACAATAGATACAACAAGAGATGCAAACAATAGTTGTAGTAAGTAATTTGGGCATTAGGATTGTCATCTTGTATACATTAAATCAGTGGTGTTTCATTTTTTGAAGTGATGCAAAAAGTTCGGTTGATGTTTTTGAAAAGCAAAAGCATTAGTCACCTAATGTTAACTTGAACTTACTGTTACTAGTGCTTCTTTGTTTTTCAATTCATTCTATTAGCTCACACTTTCCCTATATATATCTTGTTCACATTTTTCAATCATTCATAAAAAGTACTTTTTATTCATCCACTCAAGTTCAAATAAATTTTTTGAACTTGAGTAGATAACACTGGATGTTAATACAGTTTTTTTTTCAAATATTAATTCAGTAATTAAATTTAATTAATTAATTTTAGTTTTAAGTTTCATATGTCTGCTAATAGATGGCGCCAGATAAACTTAAAAAAAAATGAATGAAAATTATTTATAAAGAACTTTCTGCAATATAGTAGAAACAAGTAATATAAAAAAATTTTTAAGTCAATTGCTGCTTTTTTTTTCACTATATTGCAGAAAGAATATAAATGTATTTTTCACTATATTCTCTGGCGCCATCTATTAGCGGTAGATACATGCAACTTAAATATAAAAAAGATAAAATTAATTAATTAAATTTAATTACTGATTTAATATTTGAAAAAAACTGTATTAACATCACGTGTCATCCACTGCAAGTTAAAAAAAAATGTATTTGAACTTGAGTGGATGAATAAAAAAAAGTATTTCATGAACTATTGAAAATGTGAACAAGATATATATAGGGAGAGTGTGAGCTAATAGAAGGAATTTACTTAAAAAATTTTTTATATTACTTGCTTACTGTCTTTTACGCCAGTTGGCGCCTTTACAAGTCGCCACGGGTCATTTAAGATGCTCTTTGCAGGCCGCCCAGCCTGAAATCCACTGCATGCGCTTCCACTGGCCGTCTTTCCAAGTGCTGAACCAGCCGGCGGAGGCGCCGGACGAGGAGAAGCCGGATTCGTCCGGCACCACCAACTTCCTGAGCGTGCCCCCTGCGACGGACGCCCGCAAGTCCACGGACTCCATCAACTCGTGCGCCAGTACGAGATGCATTGTGGACATATGCCCTAACGAATCATTCAGTGGTCGTGACGACATCTCCATCTAAGCACGCTCTTTCCTCTTTCTTACATGCATGGCTTTTTTTCTTTCCCTTTGTTAAATCACAAAACAATTTTGCACTCAAATCTGTTTTTATGCTGCCCTTTTTTTGTGCGGTGTATATTCCATTAAATGTATATTAGGAATAAGCATAAATTAAACTAATGTAATTTAGGAAGAAAACAACAGATGTCAGCCTAAATAATACGCAAATTAAAAAGAATTCAACAGATAGCCCAACCGATGTCATATCAGCACATTACCACGAATTTCATTACTAGCACATATTTGCATTACATGCATGGCTTTTTCCCCTTTGTTAATTACAAAACAGTTTGCATAGCAGTGCACTGAGATCTGTTTTTATACTGTCCTTTTTTGTGTAGTATATAAATGAAATTCCATTAAAAGTACATCATGAATAAGCTTAAATCAAACTAACGTAATTTAGAAAGAAAACAACACTGGGCAATCAAAATAATGTGCAAATCAAAAGAATTTAATTCAGATAGCCCAACCGATGTCATGTCATCACATTACCGCGAATTTTATTACTCGCACCTATTTGCATCCTCCAGTCACATTAGTGGATAACCGTCCTGTGACCGTTAAGATGAAATTAAGGCGGCTTTTGCCAATGTGGAGTGTACCAGGAAAATGAGTAGACCTCGCCCAAGGTGGATAGACTACGTAAAGGTAAATTTCAGGACGTTAATAAGCAATTGTTGGCCGACTGTGGTGTCTGATTGGATCTGTTGGAGGAAGCTTGTTGAGACGGCCTTGGCCTGTAACAGGATGTAGTACAAGTAAAGAATGAGAAAACTGCTTTCAAACACTCTAGAGGTATTTCAATAGAATTTACGTATATTTCTTCCATGAAAGATATAATATTCATTAAAAAAAAAAAAAAAACATGGAATTTTCTACGTTTATCTCTGAAATTAGGATAATGCTCACATTCAAATAGTTTCTCTTCCAACGCGGGAATATTTGCACTTTAATCATCCATTTTAACACTCTAATTATGTTGGACTCGTGAAATAATATATCGTATAGATTAATTTTCGAAGAAACAAACCACTCCGATGAATCATCTGCGATTTCGTACAATCTTCTCCTCCCATCAACAAAAGCCTTACCGGTCTAATGATTTATATCTAACGTTTTTTGCTAACGTAAACATGATTATTTGATTTTAGTTTACTGTCGTGTTTCCACCTGAATATTCTCATTTTTGAAATCCAGCGTGCTCCAAGCCTATCTAAATGTTTTTTGTGTGTATTATGCATTGAAATGTGCATGTTGATGTTAATTGCATAACACACGATTGCAAAGTAGTTAAATGTGCAAACTATTAATAGCTGTGTAGCAAGAATAAATGTGTATGAGAATGCATGTTAAATGTAAGAACTCGTTTAAAATACAAGAATGCGCAACCTGTGTCTAAAACTTACCAAGTTTGACATAATATTAATTCTTATATAAAAGGCTTCATCGAACTGTTCCAAAATATTGATGAAAGAAACAGCTTAAGTTCGTGTGATCTCCATTAGATAGAAAAGCAACAAAGTTTCTCATTTAAAATGAACTAAAACAAGGGAAATGTTTGACTTCGGTATTTTACAGGAAGGATTCCATCTTTTAAAATTAATGTCTAAGCTATCATTCAAATCATACTAAATGAAGGAAGAAATAAGAATGCGAAAAAATACACGAAATACTTCATTTCATGATATGTTTTGGGGAATTATTTTAGCAGAAAAATTAATGTTAGACTCATATTCTGCTTTCACAACTGTATAAGAAAATTACCAGCAAATGTCAGGCAGTCTGACAATCGATTCAAGACATGTTACCATTGTCATCGAGTTTCTTCGCATCTGACCAATGGCAACAATTACCGCCACTAGTGGATTCTCGTACACCTTACAACTGGGTGGGGGGTGAGGGGGTGAGGGGGGTTCCGAATGATCAATTTAAAAAATAAACTGTTTAATATTAAATCGGGATAAATTGACGGATTAACAAAGAGTCCTCAGTTACTTACCTCCCTAAATCATCATGCAGAAAAAATATAATTGCATTTCAGGATAAATGCAGCATTCTCGATATTCTAGAAAAAACATTAAATAGTCCTGTCATAATCTAAAATTCATTTAAATTTTTCTGCCAGTAATTAAAAAGTGAAATCCTATTCAAATTTGCCGAGGCTGTGTGTAGTATGGCCCATTTTAAAATGAATGCATTTTAGTATCATACGAATGATAAAAGTTGCCTAGTTTAAATACTTGTCCATCAATTCGTTTTCAAATAAATATTTAGGCCGACTCGGTTGCCAGTGGTGGCGGGAGCAGATATCACACAGGAGAGTCCAGGTTCGGATATCTCTGGTGGTGTCCCAAATAATCATCTTCAAGAAACAAAGAGATTTGATAGCGATTTTGTCAATGTTTATAAGCTACTCGCGTTGATAACCACGTTGTCTGATGGGAGTTTTACATATTTTCTCCCATACGACACTAAAAGGAGGAGAGGGACGTTGCTGTTAGTCGGTGGATGTTCGTGGCGACATAAGTAGAACACTGATACCACAAAAAACAATGAAATAAATCGATATGAATTATAACGTGATCGAATGGCAAAAAGAAACATCAGAAGAAGACTCAGGAAAATTCTGAATGACAAGCTGCAACCACAGAGCAGTAATACATTAGAGCGATTGCCAGTGTGGAGCAAACATAATCCTCACGGAATCATAAAACTCACGTGATTTTTTACTTTGTTAACATATGTCATGATAGATTGATGATTTTTGGCCACAATCTTTACTGTTGGCGGAAGGAAGAAAAAGGTGTATTATTATACAACGAATTTCAAAAGAAAATTAATTTTTTTTAGAAAAATTAAATTTGCATTTATTTTCAGCTAATTATTTCATTTTGGCATTATTAGTAAATTCCTCACCCTCCCAAATATTTAAAAAATAAAATTACAATATTTTATTATATTTCGCACAAAATGGTTAGTGCTGTGAACAAAATAACACTTCTTGTATCTTCATCTTTAATAAATACATAGTTCAATAAATGCATAACTCGAGAAGAAGGATTTCTCGGAATGTTCAGAATCACTTCGTAGCATGTTTGCATTTTCTAAAAGGAGCCAAGCGGCGATACAGCGCCAATTGTAACACGAAAAAATGATGAGAAATGTCTCATCTTTCTGCCATATTAGATTATAAGGACGCTCTCTACTTTATTACTACTCTATGGTTGTAACTTATTGAAATGATATAATTACATTTCAATATATATTTATGCTTCTAATAGATGAAGGAAACGCTCATAAAATGTATAATTGCATTTAAAAACAAACAAATGGCAATAAGAGTTCAAATTTTTTTGTGTAATATAGAAAGTAACAAAATTTAGATATAAAAAATATATAAACTGTAATGCATAATGTCTTGCAAGCGAGCAATTTTATTGTGAATTCAGTACTATCCCCACATGCTTATTCTAGTTGCTTTGTTCCTTTGCAGAGAACACCACGAGCGTGCTGTCGGGGGAAGACGTGACTGAAACGACGTGAGGTTCTCTTTCTCCCCGACATCCAGCCAAGCGATTCCTTCCTCCCTCGAAGCTCCTGCGCTGGCCGTGTGATTTTTGGTGCTGCGTCTCGAACTTCTCATCGTATTTTGCCACTTAAAATATTCATTTCTGGAATGTCCATACACCGAGGCATGGAGAACATTTGAATTGTGTCGGATATCTTTCGAACTACTGTGGTAACGCCAAATACTGTGTGATGTAATTTTGTTGTCAAATAAATATTTTGTTTTGGAAGTCTGTCCCTTTCTATAGAAGATGGCCTATTCTCTTTCATAGTGCCTCAATTGTGTGGCATTTACATTTATCCATGAGCAGCTTTGTAGAATGAAGCATTATCCAGCGGCTTACTTCGTTATCTTCAGTGCCATAAGGAATTACCTTCATAAGCCTCCTTCACACCAAGGCCTGAGATGGCAAAGCGGTTACCAATCACAAGTCTCAACGCTCAGGGCCCGAAATGACCGCTCGAAGTCGGACAACTTTTAATTTTCAAACGCTTGACGCGTCATGTGACTCGGATTGTGTCAGTGGAACTTCACTCGGAGTAAAACGATTTCTGTCGTTTACGCGTGAAAAACTTCTTTTCTCTCTGTAGTCTGATGCTTCGCCGCTCAACATCTTTGTGTGAAGGAAGTTTTAATCATTAATAATAACACCATAATAACCATTGTACTATACTGTTACCATTCAAAGAACAAGTTCCTAGCTGTCTAATTTTTATTCTCCACAGCTCAATTGCATGAAGCATTCTATCGCACATTTTCAGGAAAACAAAAGAAGGACACCCTGGTTTGTAGTTGTCTACATAACTTTTTAGCAAGCAGGACCAAATTCAACGAATATACACATCAGAACATGCACTTCGGAAACTGGCTGTGTGAGTGGCTGAGACATGCTTCATGGTGAAGGTAACGCAACGAGCCCGTCAGATAGGCGCCTCATTTTAGTCGGGAGGATCCTTGATGGCTGAAAGTGCCTGCTAAAAACTGCTTCTAAGCCCAACAGATATGCGTTCTTGCAATTATTTGGTAGATTCATGATGCTATTATTCTGATGAAACAACTTTTGTTAAATTCCTACTATTAGTTCACTCTCCCCCTATATATATCTTGTTCAAATTTTCAATCGTTGATAAAATACTTTTTATTCAACCACTCGAGTTCAAATACCTATTTTTTTGAACTCGTAGTGGAGGACACTGGATGTTAATACAGTTTTTTCAAATATTAATTCATTCATTACATTTAATTAATTAATTTTAGGTTTTTTTTTAGTTTTAAGTTATGTATCTAATAATAGGTGACTCCACATGTAAAATCAAAATAACAACTTTATTTGTAAAGGAATTTTCTGCAATAAAGTGAAAAAAAAAGTAGAATTGATTTTAATTTTTTTTTTTTTATATATATTACTTGCTTTAGAGAATTTCACTCCAAACTTTGAAATCCTCCAAAATACAGATACTTCTTACCTATGTATTCCATAAGGTTCTATTTAATTATTCTAACAGGAAGTGGAAGAAAAAAAACAAATACATCTTTAAAAAAAAGCAAAAATGTTAAGATCATTAAAAAAAAAAAATTACATCTTTCGATGAGTTCTGAAAACTGTCATTTTAAGTATCTCTCAACCATGAATTAAATCAATAAAAAAACTAACATGAGCGTCCGATTAAAGTGCCGGAAAATAAACGAGGAAAACACATTGTCCTTTATACAAGGTTTCAATTGTATTTTGTTTTTTATTGCAAAGGGTAAGAATATAAAACTATTGACGTACATGACGACTATGATAAGAATATCTCAACAAAATCTCCTGAAACCTCAGATAAAGTGAAGCACTTCATTAGCAACGTAAGATGCATATTTTGTATCTCATTAAGGACTCCATTAGAAACTTTTCCTGCTTAAAGTGATGATGCAAATGCCAACCATTCACTTTACTCCACGCATAATTATAAGTGCATTTATAACGATCCAAAGTATCGTCCCGCGAGATTTCACCATCCTCCCATTCTTAAGGGGTATCAAAATTCTGTCCCATGAGGAATTTGTTTATTTTAATTTTCCTTAAATCACATACAACAAAGGAAAAGCGTCAAAATTTTGGTATAAAAAGAAAATCTTTTCATTGATTTGCTCTCTCAGAGATATTTTTAACAAAATAAAAAATTAAAAAAAAAAAGATATTTTTGTGGCGAAATTCTACACATATGACTAATAAGCAAACATAATAAGTAATTTACAAATTTAAAAATGGGAGGTGAAAGGGCCTCATAAGTGGGAATAGCCTAGGGCTGTTTTCATCTAAATCCAGCCCTGATGAGCGCCCTATACAGTTTTATAGCAGATATCAAAAGAGATAGATAAAAATTTTGGCGTTCAAAACATGTACATATTTAATGCATTAACGGATATCCTGGTCCAGTGTTGACGATATAAATATTCGACAAAGTATTTCGACATTCAATTCCATTATCGTGTCAATTCTGTTGTCCACTGCATCCTAAAATATAAACTTTGCTCCTTTTTTCTCTTTCATTTTATGTGCTTTTGTTTGCAATTTTATTTTATTTTAACAGAAGTAGAAAATAGAACGATTAAATAATATTTTATGCTATATTCTCTTTCAACAATAAAATGCTGTTTAACTTTTTTTTCTGCATCCATCCGTAAATGACATGCTCAATATTTATAACTTCTGACTAAATACTTCCGTAAATGTTGGCAAAAATAAAATAATCTCATATTAAAAAAGTGTTTCATTAATTTCAAGTGCTAATAAAGCAAACATTGCAACTTGAGAAAAGTAAAGAAATATTTATATTAGATTTTACCAAAGATGAAGTCAGCATTAAAGAGTAAAGTTTCATAGTTATGTCTATTATTATTGGTGATTTGATGGAGTACCACACCTCCACTTGTCGAATGGCGAGCAGTGACTTGTGGTCGAGCCCTTTGCCAATTGTTAGAAAACTTAAATAAATCAGAGAAGGAGTAAAAGTTCTAACATCAGAGAACGAAAAAAATACAATTTAGACAGAAAGTTACAATAGAAGAGTAAAAATACAAAGAAAATAAAATAAGAAATAAAATAAAATCATCCCATAAACAAAAGTAAGAAAAAATTAAAGGAATAAGCACTGATAATAAATCCACTAACAAAAAGCAACAAAAGGAAAAACATTAACGAGGCAACAGCGAAACCGTAATATCTCCAGAAAGAGGAAATTATTTGTTAATGATTAACATTAACAAATAATGTCTATTGAAGGAAGAATTATTATGTCTATTGAAAGAAGACGAAACGCAAGACGTTTTAGTTAATTTTTATTGAACAATTCTCAAAGAAGATTTTGTATTGAAATATTCACAAAGCTTATAGTGAAGTTCAGAATTTATTTTAACTTTGTGACCTGCAGAATTGAATCATACCTCACATCCGAATTTACTTTTAGCATTTTGAAAGAGAATCTACAACGTTATTACTTTTGCGAAATGCAGTCCAAATTATTTGAAACTAGAGACAGTTGAACAAAAAAAAACATTTTTTTCTTTGGAAATCTTAGAAGAAATTTCTTTGCAGCAGCATTGAAACAGGACTCGCCGGTGAAAGTAGACGCAGACAAAAGATTAAAAGTTCAGCCTTTTGAACTTTTTGCAGTGGAACAAAAAGTAAATTTCGCTTTTTAAATGGATACTCCGCCACAAATTACAAATAAAATTGAATCCAGTTTTTAAAATTTTATTTCAAAATATTTTTTATATAGTTTCGTATATAATTTTATTCTTTCTCATTGAAAGTCTTGACAAAAAGTTGTTTGTAACATTAAATAAATTGTGTAGGCTCAAAGTAAATGTGTCGTTATTCTATTAACCAATATTCCCTTATACTTTACGAATAATTGTATAATTGCATATAGACGAGTTTAAATAAAAATAAAGGAAATTAGATAGGAAAGAAAATGATGATAAAATATAATGTCAGTATATGAAAGTCTAAACATAGGCTTGTCATTTTTTGACTCAGATATTAACAAGATAGAATCTTTCTATCTTCTACATCTTAATAATCTGCAATAGAATTCTAATAATGTGGATGATTTAATAGAAAATAAACATAAGCTACAATTACACTAAAAATTGACATTTAGGCACAAAATTATTCAAATCTAAAATGAATCATTATGAATATGAATGTGCGGACATTTAGTTTTTATAATTATAAATTATAAAACTAATAACATTAATAATAAAGAGAACAAAAAATTGACACTTCACTACAGAATCTCTCAGAAATTTGTATACTAATAGGAAAATAGGAATAGAAATATGAAAATAGTGTAAAATATTATCTCGACTGTCAGTGTTGTTGTTGAAGTATTTGAACAATTCGTTAATATGATATTTGATAAAAATAATACCAGATATATTCAGTTTTAATAATGATCATCCGTAATAATAAAGAAAATGTATGCCCAAAATGCATGAATTCATTTTATGATAAAATAAAATGATTATTAAGTCTCATTAATTATAAATGACTATTAACTCTCAAAGGCCATAAATGCTTTAGTGTGCATTTTTACTGTTGGCACATTTCTTCCTTTGCTTTTTGAATTTCTATCCATATAAATTGAACAATTGAAATAAAAAAAAAAAAAAAAAAATTGATAAAGGAAGGCATTTTTTCACAAAAAAAATGTCCCCGGAGAGGTTAAAGCTTCTCTAAATTGTTCAAATACATCGTTCTATACAGCACAAATACAAATTAGAGAATATCGTAAAAAGATTTTTTCTCATCGTTACAAATATAAAAATGTATAAAATAAAATAACCGAAGCTATTGCATTTTTTAAAAATTTCTTTATTGGACATTTTTTTTTAATTTCAATCAACTGCAATGTTATGAATGTGTAAAATTTAGCGCTGACTTTTAAGTGTTCGATTTCACATTCATTTATTTTCGACGCCATTTTGTTCAGCAGGAACGAAAAGACTTGCGATAGGCCTGTTAAAATGAAGCGCTAATACGTTTTTAATGGCTTTAATATGTTGAAAAAAATCTAATCACAAAAGGTAATCGATGTATAAATTTTTCTATCAAAGATTCCTTTTCTACTAATAACAAATAACAATTAGCAGCAGAATTAAAGTGGAAAACAATGAAGGTTGTTAAGTAGGAGTTAAATGCGCGTTCAAAGTGAATTCCTCATCAAAATTTAGTACTGATTAAGACTTGAAGTTCCAGAAATGGAAGCCATAGCAATTTGAGCTTTCTTTTATGGGTGCTGTTCCTGAGTGCAGAAAAAGCGTGCAATTATTCACGAAAAAAGAGTTGTAAGGACAGACGTTAAAAAATATCTAAATTCAAAAATTAGATATTTACATATTTTTAATTAGTTAAATTTAATCAAACTTTCAATTAGTTTCATTTTTTAAGTTTAGTCTGTCGCTCTACTGTCATTTTGTGCACACTTTGAGCTAATTACACCGGGACCTACAGTTTAAAGTGGACTCCAAACCACTCGCAAACATACATGCGATCGCAGGATTCAGACATCAAAGTGGTACTCTTGTCGTACCACAGGCCAGAGCGCTAGCCAATTGGCCATCAGTCCACTTTTATTTCTTAAAAACACACTATTTGATTGAGAAATTGTCAATTTTTAAAAATTTTTTTTTTTTTTTAATTTGATGTAAGTTTATAAATATCCATAAATAAAATGCTTCAAAAAAGTAAAATATATTACAATGCAAGTAAATAACCATTTAACCAAAAAAATTACCGATGCAAAATTTTCAAAATTTATAATTAAACGTAGAATACTTTCAATGAAGAATTAGGATTAATAAGTTTATTTTATAAATTATAAAGCTAAATATCACAATATTAGCAAAGTTTAGTCAACATTAAATAATGTTCATGAATATTTTGCGTCATGTGTCAATAGGGTACTAGAGCATCTCGACTGACATCAGTGAAATGGGTCATTAAAAGAGAAATCATTAATTATAATTAGAACAGACTACTTCAGACTAACAATCTTTCAGCAAGTTTGATAAGTTTCTAATGCTACTGGAGCGTCTGTTTGAGATGCATATTACTCAGTAAGAAATGACTAGAAAGCTTATCATTATTCCTCAAAATAATCCACTTTTTCCTTGACAAGCCTTCAAACCAAACCCTGCAAAAATCACTTTCTGAAGGATGGCTGCTTACTCTGGTCGGGATTGGATTCTCCAACAACAAGCTCATCAGAATGAAATCCGAGTACAGTTTTGAGCACCTCATTAGAGCTGAACAACTTAAACAAAAGTAGTTTCAACATGCAGCTTCACTTTTGGCATCGGTGACAGAACGTAGCTGAAAGGCAGCCAAACATCGAAATGAAGTTTCTAACAGCAGTCATAATTCCGCAGTATGCCCGGCACTTCAATAAAAGTGTCTGTCTACATAAAATATGAATTGAATTGAATCTCACTGGTTTATTTTGACACATTAGCACTCTGTGCCCTTTTCTAAAGTGCGGTTTACTTTCTCTACATTTTTATAGGAGAGCTTTTGATTTGCCTTTATCAACTATTATTTCAAGTATCGTTATCAATATAGTTTAACCTAATTATTCCTAATTTCACTTACTTAAATAATATTAGAATTATATGCCATGTTATTGTAATTATGTTAGTCGGAATACTAATTAACCTTATGTTAATTAGCATTACTTTTCCTTTATAGTAATTATCATTATGTATGTATTTATTTATTAATATTAACACCCTATGCCGCTTTCTAAAGTGCGATTTCCTTTCCCTGTAACCGTGTTTCCACCTACGCAATCATGTTTCCTCCTACACTTTCTCAGAAATGTTATAGAGTTAATTATCCTCTATTTGCTTGTCGTGAGGGAAAAAACCCGGAAAATTCCACCACCAACCCCTGACACATATGCAAACACAAATCGTCAAAGTGAATCTGTTTTCTGAAAACAGTCACAATGCCAACGGATTCCAACCTGGGACTTTGTTTAGAATAAATTAATCAGTGAATTATGAGTAGGATTCACAAATATATTAAATAACTTTGTCAAGGTAACTTAATTTATTGTCATGAACTACTGATTATTATTATCGTCCCAAATCTAAAAATGTTTATATCATAATAAACAAATATTTTATGTCATTACGCCAGTTCCCACAATAGTTTTCGGTGCGTCTTCGTCTTAACGGAACTCTCAGATGAGAAACATCAGCTCATTCAGTGCTTTTAGAATTCTTATATAATTCATGAAATATTTGCGTTAATATAAGAATTCTAAAAGCACTGAATGATCTGACGTTTCTCATCTGAGAGTTCCGTTAAGCGTTTGTTTCAGTGAAATTCACGCCAGGCTTAGAATTTCAAAAAGAAAATGGAAGAAAGAAAACAAATACATCTTTAAAAGAAAAGCAAAAATGTTAAAATCAAACAAAAAAAGTTACATCTATCGATGCATTCTGAAAATTATCATTTTAAATAGCTCTTACTCATTAATTAATTTAACAGAAACTAACGTGAGTGTCCGATTAAACTACTGAAGAATAAACGAGTAAAACACATTGTCCTGCATACAAGGTTTCGATTGTATTTTGTTTTCATTTTCAAAGGGTGAAAATATTAAACTATTGGCATACAGGACTATGATAAGAATATCTTTTACCTGAAACCTCAGATAAAGTGAAGCAGTTCATTGGCAAAGTGAGATGCATATTCTGTATCTCATTAAGGACTCCATTAGAATCTTTTCCTGCTTAAAGTGATGATGCAAATGCCAACCATTCACTTTACACCAACGGGGTTTCAAGCATAATTATAAGTTCATTTATAACTATCCAAAGTATCGTCCCGCGAGATTTCACCATCCTCCCATTCTTAAGGGGTTTCAAAATTCTGTCCCATGAGGAATTGGTTTATTTTAATTTTCCTTAAATCACGTACAACAAAGCAAGAGCGTCAAAATTTTGAAATAAAAAAAAAAAAAAATTCATTGATTTGCTCTCTCAGGGATATTTTTAACAAAATACTTTTTAAAAAAATTATTTTTTTTGTGTTTAAATACTCGATTTTGAGAAATTCAGAAATGTTTAATTTTTACCCTACTGCACCGCTGATGGTACGTGTCATGGACCTGAGATAGTCGCTGATTCAATTCGGCACTCACGTGAGTCTGATGGATGAATGACTGCCAAGGCCGGATTTTCCTATAGGCTAACTAGGCTACAGCCTAGGGACTCAAGATCAAGAGGGGCCTACATTCAAATTGTTAGCAAAATTAGAATGACACTGTTCTAAAAACAATAAACACTAAAACGCTGAATCGAAAATAAGGGGGAATTCTACATATAATAATGAACAAAAATAATAAGTAATTTACAAACTTAAAAATGGGAGGTGAAAAGGCCTCATAAGTGGAATAGCCTAGGGGCTCTTTTCATTTAAATCCGAGCTGATCAGCGTCCCATACAGTTTTATAGGGGATATCAAAGAGAGATCCCTATAGATAAAAACTTTGGCGATCAAAACATGTACATATTTATTGCATTAACGGATATCCTGATCCAATTTTGGCGACATAAATAATCGACAAAGTATTTCGACATTCCATTCAATTATCGTGTCAATTCTGTTGACTCCCGCAGCCTAAAGTATAAACTTTGCTCAGTTTTCTCTTTCATTTTATGCATTATTTGTTTGTAATTTTTTTTTACAGAAGTAGAAAATAAAATGATTAAATAATATTTTATGCTATATTCGCTTTCAACAATAAAATCCAGTTTAATTTTTTTCTGTATCCATCCATTAATGATATGCTGAATATTTCTAACTTCTGATTAACAACCTCCGTAAATGTTGGCATAATGTAATAATCTCATATTAAATGTGTTTCATTAATTTAGCGTGCTAATAAAGGAAACATTGCAACTTGAGAAAAGTAAAGAAATGTTTGCATTAGATTATACCAAAGATGAAGTCAGCATTAAAAAGTAAAGTTTCTTAGTTATGTCTATTATTATTGGTGACTTGATGGAGAGCCTTGGTCGCGCACACACCTCCACTTGGCGAATGGTGAACAGTGACTTGTGGTCGAGCCCTTTGCCAATTGTTAGAAAAATTTGATAAATCAGAAAGGAGTAAAAGTTCTAACATCAAAGAACAAAAACATTACAATTAAGACAGAAAGTCAAAGTTGCAATAGAAGAGCAAAATTACAAAGAGAATAAAATAAAAATAAATAAAATAATATCATCACATAAGCAAAAATAACAAAAAAATTAAAGGAATAAGCACTGATTATAAATCCACTAACAAAAAGCAATAAAAGGAAAAACATTAACGAGGCAACAGCGAAACCGTAATATCTCCAGAAAAGAGGACATTATTTGTTAATGTTAATAGTTATGTCTATTGAAAGAAGACGAAACGCAAGACGTTGTAGTTAATTTGGATTGAACAATTCTCAAAGAAGATTTTGTATTGAAATATTCACAAAGTTCATTGTGAAATTCAGAATTTATATTAACTTTGCGACATGCAGAATTGAATCATACCTCACATCTGAATTTATTTTTAACATTTTGAAAGAGAATCTACAACGTTATTACTTTTGCAAAATTCAGTCCAAATTATTTGAAACTAAAGACAGTTGAACAAAAAAAATTTTTTTTTTTTCGGAAATCTTAGAAGAAATTTTTGCAGCAGCATTGAAACAGGACCCGCCGGTGAAAGTAGACGCAGATAAAAAATTAAAAAGTTCAGCCTTTTGAACTCTGCAGTGGAACTGAAAGTAAATTTTTTCCTTTTTTAAAATGGATATTCCGCCACAAATTACAAGTAAAATTGAATCCAGTTTTTTAAATTTTATTGCAAAATATTTCTATATAGTTTTGTATATAACTTTGTTTTTTTTTTCTCATTGAACATCTTGACAAAAGGTTGTTTGGAGCCTACGCAATTCCTTAAATGTTAAAAAGTAAGATTTTTTTTTTTTGTCTCGTTATTCTATTAACCAATATTCCCTTTATATTTTATGAAAAACGTAAAAATGTATAATTGTAAAATCGAGTTTAAATGAAAATATAAATAAAGGAAACTAGATAGGACAGAAAATAACGATAAAATAGAATGTCAATATATGAAAGGCTAAACATAGGCTTGTCATTTTTTTGACTCACAAGGATTCTATCTCTTAATATCCTTTTGCGTATCTGCAATAGAACGGTATTAATAAGGATACATTAATAGAAAATAAAATAAGCTAAAATTACATTAAAAACTCACATTTAGGCACAAGAGGCTTCAAATCTAAAATGAATCATTAATATGTGGACGTTAATTTTTTGTAGTTCTATATACCATCATTCATAAAAGGAAGAAAAATTGATAATATATATATAGGCTCCAATGATAGCTATGCACATTTAGGAATATGAAAATAATGTAAAGTTGTATCTTGACTGTCAGTGTTGAAGTATTTGAACAATTCGTTAATATTTGATAAAAACTAGTAACAAATACTATACAAATACAAGTATATTAAGTACATTAATTTTTAATAATGATTATCGGAATAATAATTTATGTCAAAAATGTATGAATTCATTTTACTTATAAATAACTATTAACTCTCAAAGGCCATAAATGGTTTAGCGTGCATTTTTACTGCTGGAAAATTCTTTTCTTTGCTATGATTTTTGAATTGCTATCAATATAAACTGAACAGCAATAAAAAAATTGAAAACCAAAAATTAAGTCCTTTTTTCTCACTATAAATACTATATATTCTCGGAGAGGGTAAGGCTTTTCTAAATTATCCAATTACATTGCACAGCACAAATACGAATTAGAGAATATGGTAAAGAAAGATTTTTTTTTTCCCCTCGTCACAAATATAAAAATGTATAAAATAAAATAGCCGACGCTAATGTATTCTTACTTTTTAAAATGTTTCTTTGTCGGAAATTGTTAATTTCAATAAACTGCATTGTTGTGAATGTGTAAAATTTTTTAAATTTTAAAATTAAAAACCTTTAAGGGTTCGATTTCACATTCATTTACTTTCGAAGCAATTTCTTTTAACATGAACGAAAAGACTCGTGATAGGCGCTAATACGTTTTTAATGGTTTTAATAAGTGGAAAAAATCTAATCACAAAAAGTAATCGATGTATATATTTTTCTATCAAAAATTCATTTTCTATTAATAACACATAACAATTAGCAACAGAATCAAAGTTTTATCAAAAAAAAAAAAACTTTGATGGAAAATGATGAGGATTATTAAGCAGGAGTTAAATGCGTGTTTAAAATAAATTCCTGATCAAAATGTGTAGTGTATTAAACTTGAAGCTGCATAAATGAAAGACATCGCAATTTAAGCTTTCACGTTGGTGATGTTCATGAGTGCAGAAAGGCGAGTAATTATTCAAGAAGAACCTATTGTAAGCACAGAAAATTGAATGTTTAAATTCAAAAATTAATTTAGTTTGCGATGACTCAAACTTTTTTTTTAAAATTCTTAAAGAAACATTTTTAATTAATAAAATTAAAAAAATTTTTTTAAATCGATTTAAGTTTACAAATATTCATAATTAAATGGGTAAAAACAAGCAAAATATATTACAATGCAAGTAAATAATCAATTAAAGAAATAAATTACCAATACAAAATTTTCGAAATTTAAAATTAAACATAGAATACTTTTAATGAAGAATTAAAGATGAAGAAGTTTATTTTATGAATTATAAAGCTAAATATCATAAACATTAAATAAGTTTAGTTCACACTAAATAACGTTCATGAATATTTTTGCGTCATGTGGCAATAGGGTGCTTGCATCTCTATTGACACCAGTGAAATGGATCTCATTAAAGAGAATTCCTTCATTATAATTAGAACAGACTACTTCAGACTAACAATCTTTCAGCAAGTTGCATATTACTATTGTAGCATCTGTTTGAGATGCATATTACTCGGTGAAAATGGCTGGTAAACTAAATCATTATTCCTCAAAATAATCCATTTATTCCTTGACAAGGTTTCAAGCCAAATTCAGCAAGAATTTATTTCCTGACCTATAGCTGTATACTCTGGTCGTGATCGGATTGTCCAACACCAAGCTCATCAGAATGAAATCCGAGTACAGTTTTGAGCACCTCATTAGAGCTGAACAATTTGAACAGAAGTAATTTCAACATGCAGCTGGACATTTCATGTCCATGTTGACACCGCCGTTTTGACATCAGTGACAGAATGTAGCTGAAAGACAGCCAAGCATCGAAATGAGATTTCCAATCGCCGTCATAATTCCGCAGTATGCCCGGAACTTCAATGAAAGTATCTTTCTACGTAAAGTTTGAATTCAATTGAATCCCACTGGTCTATTTTGACACATTAGCACTCTGCCCCTTTCTAAAGTGCAAATGACTTGCTCTACAACTTTATAGAACTTTTGATTTGCCTTTATCAATTAATATTTTACGTGTCGTTATCAATATAGTTTAATCTAATTATTCCTAATTTCACTTACTTAAATAATATTAGAATTATATGCCATTTTAGAGCACCTCACAATCAAGGAAATAAGAAAATCTTAAATAATATTATATAAAAATAATTAAAACTGACAATCACTCAAACAGAAATTGAAACAAAAAATGCATTAATAGCAATCAAACATTAAATAATTATTTACAGTGTTAAAATATTAAAATTTATTTAAAAATAATTTTTTTTTATTTATATCAAAATACTAACAGGAATTCAATTATGCATGTTCATAAGAATATTTGAAACAAATAAAAATTTAAATTATATAATCAAAATGAAGAATATATACAATTTTATAATAAAAAATATTCAAGAGTTTAAAAAATCGTGATATAGCTTCCTTGTTAAGATAATGATGAAATAACCTTCCATTCTTTAAAAACATTAATTCCCAATCATAAAAATTCCATCCATTAAAAATTATATGTTAATTTAAAAATATAATTTAACTACTATCAAAAATTCTTATTAATACGATTTAACATTTTTTTTTTTTTTTTTTTTGTAATTCCACTTATTTTATTTAAATAGTTTTTTTTTTTATTGAAAATTTTAAATAGTCGTAATAAAAGAATGAAAATAAATAATTAAACTGTTATTATTTTCCCATTCTGAAAAAGGTTTTTTTAAACGTTTTTTTCTCAAAAGTTTTTATTTTAAATAAGTTCTTTTTAAAACCACAATCTTTTGGAGAAAAATCATTTTATCAATTAAGATACCCACCAAGTCATAATCGCTTTACGTAAAATGAAGTTTCAATTCCTCCCACTAGATGGAGCTCTGGTTGTTTTCTTACACACATAAGAAGTCATATCAGTGTACAATTTTTGAATTGATATTTTGTAAAATACTATTTTTACATAATATAAATATAAAATAAAAATAAGATAATATAATATAAAAATAAATATTTTACATAAGTTATTATTTCAATTCACCTATTTAAAATTGCATGCATTGTTTTGTAAAGTTTCTGCATTGAATACGAAAGTAGCACATTGCTTGTGCGGTATTCTTAAGCCTGAAACAGTCATGCCATATTTATAATTATGCATACTTTTAAATCCTATTAACGCAACATATAAATTATAAAATATCTTTAAAAATTTGTTCAAATTTGGCACCTACATAGGCCGATGTAAAATCTTTGGCTATTTTAAATCTTGGTGATTTTATTCTGTCTTTCTTTCTTAATTTCAACACCTTAATTCTTTCAGTTTAATTAAGGGGGTGAGGGATTTTTATAGATCCTATTGGTCCAGCCAACGTTATTTTCAATATTACATTGCAACATATGTTTTACTTTAGCTACACTAAGCCTTTAATACACACTCTTTGAATGTAAAAAACAGTTAAGGTAATGAAGGATTTGTTTTAATTGTTGCCTCTTATTCAGCTAGTCTTATATAAATCATTCAATTTAAAATTTTACATCATTAACAATTTATACAAAAATCAGATGGATATAATTATTTTCGTTCTCTCAAATTCTATTTTCTACCATGTGTTTACCTTCATATGTAGAAACTATAACATCAGAAACTGCTGCGCATCTAAGTCAGTGTGACAAGTCGAATCGAATGTTAATGTTGAACTAAAATATAAAAGTTCTGTTTATTTATTTATTTATTTTTTTTTTGTAAAGTAAAAAAATCGAATGTGTTATTTGTGTTTCTCCTTATATATAATGAGATTGTTCAAATAAATTACGGAAAAATTATCTCTACTTATGAAATTTGAATCCACCTGCCAGGCAAGAGATTTATTCATTCTTTAAAATTGAAGTTTAGACGAGCCTTTCAATCTGCAATTTTTGGTAATCTGTTTTCAGATAAAGCAATTAGCGAACTAAGGGAACCCACTCAATTTACTTTGTGATTTGAATTACAAAAATAAATTTCGAATCTTTGAAAAGATTAGCAGCTCTGTCAGACCGGCGGCAACCGCTTCGATGAAATTATTAGAAAATTAAATAAAGAAATAAAAAAATGCCAGTTGATTTAATCAATAAAGTTTTAACGAAGCTGTTAATCGAATTCGCTGTTAGCGAATTTAATTAATCTTGACGGTGAAATTTAAAAAAATTGTGCAAAATTGAGGAAATAGAAAAGGAAATTATTATGTGGAAAACCAGTGCAAATTGAATGTTGAAAAAGGAAGGAAAATAAAAGCATTGTAGTAAATAAATATTGTGGAAATTAGAAGTGAACTACAAAATACAGTTAAATTTCCTTCCCTGCACATACCTCTGTACGATGGTTGCTTATAAAACTGGGATTTGAATCCATTGTGCGTTCGACAGGTTGGCTCCAACAACTTGCGAAGAGCTTCTTTTGAATCGAAATGCCCATTTTCTATTTCTATCATTTTCTAATTGATCTTGTAGCAAAGCAGATTCATATTAGAATACTTTACTAAATATTTCGTCTAACCTAACAAGTCGATCTTTAATACTGATTACACTAGTTTCAGAGCTGACGGTGGTCAGAAATGTTTCGATGCGGGTCAAAGCCGCCTTTTCGAAACCACGCAGTCTGATTAGTTCCGCGGCCATTTTTAAAGTGAAGAAATATTTCTTAAAGAAAATAAATATGTTTCTTACCTCAAATGATGGACCACGAGATCACGTCCGGGTCACCAGAAAATGTACAAGACTTGAAGGTTGCCGGAAGGTAGAATTAGCAAATACTTGGTTAATCCTCATCCACTATATCGTAAACCTGTTCACTTACAAGCAATTGACACAAGACAATCTAGACTTTGGCTTACTTCGTGTTAACCGAAGAAGGCGCATGGGCACTATATACAATGGAATTTACCTAATTCATGACAAGGCTTAATGGTAACATATTAAGGTTTTTATTGAATTCTAGTAGTTCACCCTATATATATCTTGTTCAAATTTTCAATCGTTCATAAAATACTTTTTATTCATCCACTGAAGTTCAAATACATTTTTTGAAACTTGTAGTGGATGGCACTTAATGTTAATACAGTTTTTTCAAATATTAATTCATTCATTAAGTTTAATTAATTAGTTTTAGGTTTTTTTTAGATTTAAGTTATATGTATCTAACAATAGATGGCACCAGATGCATGAGGAAAATTTCAACTTTATTTCTAAAGGACTTTCTGCAATAGAGTGGGAAAAAAAGTAGTAATTGACTTAAAACATTTTTTTTTTTCATATTACTTGTTTATTTTCAGTTTGAAGTGGATATTCCCAATAACTCCAATATTACCAACTCAGAAAAAATAAATTATTTAAAAACGGACCTATGTAATGAAGTTGAAATAGCAATACGCGGATTAACTTTGAGTTCGGAAAATTATAAAATTGATTTAAATATATTAAAAGAAAGGTTTGTCTGTAAATATATTATAAACGCGCAAATGTTAAATCCATGTTAAAATACCAAACTCTTATGACATTATATCGTTGCAGGAACTTTATTCAGAATGCTAAACATATATTCGGATCTGTTACGGAAAATTTTCTATAAACCCCATTAAAAAATGTATACGAAATATCAGATTAGATGGAATTTTTAAAAACAAAAATCCGGTGTCGTGAAGGTTTGGTTCGCCTCTCTACATTCATTTTATGCACTCTTTAGGCTAATTAAATCAGGACTTACCGTTTAGCGTGGATTCCGAACCACTAGCAAACACCCAGGATTTTACCAGGAATCGAAACAGATGCCAGTAATATCAAAGACCAGAACGCTATCCAAATGGCCCCCAGGCCACCAGTGTCGTGAAAGAAATAAACACGTAACTGGAGAATTTAATTTTGAATTATATTAGCTGCGAGGATGAAATTAAATTTAATTTTTCGATACTTTAGTTAAAGATACGAAAGGTTTAGTAAAAACAAATTTGATTATAGCGGAAAAAATTAAATTTTATTCGAACTTTCCTACAACTTCGGCAATTTTTGTGAATGTCAAAAAATTTATATTCTATAGAAAATTATCTGAAAATTATCCTGATTCTGCAAAAATGTCCTTTATCGATCAAACAAAAGGAGTCCCTTAGAAAAAATAACATGCATTATTTCTGTGTTTCTAAAGGGCACATTTATAAACGATATAAAGCAAAGGGCATTTGTTATATAGTAAACGACAGCATAATGAATTTATTTGCGATTGGCCAAATGTTCTCATTTCGCCTGCCCAGGAAACATGTCGGAACTGTGCAATGAATTCTCAGGATATTTAAATCTCAGCAAAGGATAAAAGGATAACAAAAGGATAACAAAAGGTTAACGATTTTGAACTATACTTCACAACAATCACATAGACTCTGGCAAAGACATGGAGGTATGTGCATAATCTACCATGATGTTCGTCCACACCATTAAATCTAACAGCCTTAGAAATCTCTTTCTTGGAAGTCGGGAAATAGAAAGTCGATTTCTGATTCTCACTAGATAAACGTACACCGAGAATGAGTGTTTAGATTTAGCCGAGACTCATCTAGTATGCTTCACTATTGGTGATGCTCTTTGCACCCTTCTAAGCGAGCTATCCTGTAGGCAGAACTTAAACAGACTTCCCTCATGTAGCCTTCTGGAAATAGTAACCTTTGAAGCTCAGATTCCTGTGGGCACATTGAAGTACCGAGGGCGCTCTTGGTCCTCTTCTTCATAACAGATAAAAATCCATCTTCATTGGCCGTTGTGGTTCTTTTGCTACTTTTAATCAGGTGGGACCTAATGGCCGAGGGGAGTTAAGGAGTGTGCCATAGATGTCTGTAGAGGTTCGGAATCCATTTAAAGTCCCGGTCTCATAAGATAGAGCCCAATCAGACTTCTCACCCACATCATTCACAAACTGTAAAGGAGCAACTTAGCTATAGTGATGTTCACAGTGATATGATGTGGTGTAGTAGTAGTAGTACTTTTAATCATGTTTTTTCTCTGTAGATCGAGTTTCCTAAGGTGCATCCATAAATTGGAAAATAAAGGTTTTTAGAATCTGCCTTGCTTCACATCATTCATGGACAATACATGCAAATTCTTTAAATCTTTAATTGCAAATGTTTTTCATATGTTGTCCGCTATCTTCACAAATATATGAAGCCCTTATTTAGAGACATTAGATTACATTCTAATTAACAACTATGACGTTGATGATTCAACAAAGAAAAGAAACAGCTAGCAAAGCATTTTGGAAACATTTAAATAACCACTGTATAAAATAGTCGATTACAGTAAGATTGTTTATAATATGTAGTCTTGTCTGAATTATAATTTTGAAGTCTTCGATTATATTTTTTACTTGATGTATTATTATCAAAGAATACTAACTTAACATTGCAAATTGAAATTCTAACTCATGTAAGAGATTTGTTTTTATTTTTGCTCTTAAATTTAACTTATGGGTATAAATTCGTTTAACTTTCTTTTCATAAATTCAAAATCATAAAATTTTCAAATTTAATACACGAATATCGGACTTTTTATAAATATTTCATTTTCTTCTAATGGAAAAAGCTATACTATATTTATTTGCTTCTAAATAGTATATTATAACTATATGATATCTCATCTTCTTGTAATGTTTATACTGTCTCTTGCATATTGGTTTTGAACATCAGCATGAAAGTGCAATGTATGATAGAGTAAACATAAAGAGAGTTGAGCAAATGCGTTTGGATATCTTTTAATAATTTATTTTCGTTTTTTCCATCCGACAGGTTTCAAAGGTTGTGTTTGGATGCGAATCGTTGTTTCCGCAAACGCTAAACTTTCAGAGAGGAATACAAATATTGTGTGATTGAAATTGAAATAGGTCGGGGCAAAAACAAAAGCGGCTTTTACAAAAACTCATGCGTTTCGCTTCTGGTTCCCATATTCTTTCTTGTTTGCAATATGAAAGATTTTTAGTTATTTTATCACTCATCATTATATCACTTAGTTATTTTATCACTTATCAAATCATATCTATCGCTTTTATCACTACTTTATTAATTTAAAAACAACTCAGAAATCCCTCTGTAGTTTAACACGCAATTGATTATTCTGAAATCATCAGGTTTGTCGGTCTACGGTCACTTTTTGCACACTTTTGGCTAATTAGACCGGTACATACAGATAATGTGGATTCCGATCCCTAGCAAACATCCAGGCCACAGCCAGGAATCGAACCTGAGGCCTGCAATACCAAAGCCCAGAGCCCTTGGCCATTACGCCGCTGATTTAGTAGTAAGAGAGAAAAGATAGATCCAATTAGGATTTGGTTTGGTTTGTCGCTCTACGGTCTTGTACACACGAGGGCTAAACAGACCGGAACCTACAGTTTAAAGTGGGTTCCAAACCACTACAAACATCCAAGGCACCGCCGGGACTTGAGAACGAAACCTGTGGTACAGAGCGGCAGAGCGCTAGCCACTTGGCCATCAGACCCCACCCAAATGGGAATGCGGAGCAAGGCCTCAACTGTTGTTCTACGTTCAATTACTGAAGAGTATAAAATTATACTGCGGTGTGGGCTGTGGCACTAATGGGCGACATGAGCGGTAGCTATCAACAGGAGATGTTTATCCCCGAAAAATTATCCGGTTAGCTACATAGCAGAAAACTGCCTGTTGCTCATCTTTCTACAAAGATGCTGAACTTCAGTCATCTTGGTGTCCTTTGCGCCAGATGATAACGCAATCATGTGTTAGACTTCTGCTGTAAATGAACTTTATTTTTGAAATCCCCATTTGACCAGAAGTGGCGCCCCATTCTCTGAGAATGAGTTTGGGTTAGATAACCATTGAGTTGCAATATTCTGAGATGTTAAGACTCATTTTTTATTGCAGCTTTATATATTTATAAATGGATATCTGATTCATGATTTATAGATGCGACTTGATCTAAAATAATCTTAATTGTAACCCTATATCATCAAATTTATCTCTTGCATTCATTAACTTTTCATGATTGTAGTGTAGTTCCTATGATGGATTTTATCTTCCCATGCTACAACTCATAAAAATTTATTATTTATTTTAAAATCATGAAATTTGCACTTGATTTATTTCCCTCTCTAATATTTATAAGTCACTGAAAGCTTTCGAACATGTTGGTATATATTACGTGGAAAAAGGTATTGCGGATTTTGAACTAAATTATTGAATAGGTTATTGCGGTATTTTGAGGAGTTGGCTTATCATGTTCTGTCTAAATACGAGTAATTATTATTAGGGTTTAAAATTTAAAGTCTAACACAACACCACAATGAAACGAGTTACACTTAACTTAATTCATAGACTTACTTTGAAGTCAACGAATTAAGTTTAAAATTCAAATTATTGTTCATTGTATTTGTTCATGTTACGTTTACGAAAAAGAATTTACTGGTTGTTTTTTAACTCATGCGTAACTCCAAGAAAGCACTGCAACCATTTTCTTTTATACTTAACCTTTAGAACTAACTCTTTACAATTGAAATATATTTGTTATGAAAGGATGATTTTAAAAATATATATTTTTCGTATTCTGAAAATATGTTTGCTGCATTTCTTCAAAGGAAACCATCTGCCGTTTGCCTTCGGTTCTGTAGAGTGACTCCTTTCAGTCTAAAACTGACAACAAAACCGACTTTCAAGTTAACCCAAAGCTTCAAATTCGTTTTTTTTTCCCCGCAAATACAGCCTCTTTTATACTTTTTCTAAAGAAGATAAAGCTTTACACGGAATAAAAGAAATTTTACTTAAAGAATATGCTAGAGCAAGCGTATAAAATAGTATTCCATTTCTCATCTTTGTAGACCTTCATAAAATTCGACTTAATAATAATACGAAATAGATTAATCTTTGTAAAATAAAAGGTTGGTGGAACATTCAGAAGAGTCATTTCACTTTAAGAAAAAAACAATTAAATTAATCAATAATAATTATTGAAAAAGAAACATTGGAAACTTTCAGGACTTTCTTGAAAACATAATTCACCGGTTTGAAGTGTTCTGTTTGTTTTAAATTAAATGTAGATGAAGACAGCTTGTATTTCAATATAAAAAATATCGCAGTTTTCCAGTTTTTATAATTTCAAAAAAAAAAAAATGCCATTTCTAAACATGCTGATTTTTGTGATTATTGTGTGTGTATTATTTTTGTTTATTGATTATTTGTTGTTTTGCTTTTATGAATATTCAGTAAACAAAATATTCTATAAACACCTGAAATTTATAAAATCACATCATTATTAACCTACTTGTTTTCAAAGCGTGTTTCTTTACCTAAATGCATGGTAATGCTACGATAATAATCATGGAACTTTCAAGACGTTTGTACGTGAAACATAGTTATGAATCCATGGTTATTGAAGTTTGACTTGGTTTGTAGCTCTACGGTCATCTTGTGCACAGGAAAGAAAACAGACAGGGACCTACAGTTTAAAGTGGATTCCGAACTACCACCATCCATGACATCACCAGGATTCGAACCTGAAGCCTGTAGTACCAACGGCTACAGCGCTAGCCAATTGGGAGAAGGCCAAGTTATACACGAAATGATTCGATTGGGCCTGAATGGTCGAATGGCTAGTGCTCTGGCGCTCGGAACCACAAGTTTCGGGCTCGAGTCCCGGTGGTGCCATGGATGTTTGTAGTGGTTCGAAATCCACTTTGCCGTAAGTCCCGGTCTCATATGACTGTAGAGCGTGCCGGAGAAAAGTCATACTTCAACCTACGGGTGCTTCATCAAACAGAAGCTGAAGTTCCTCTTCAACCATGAGTCCATACGGGTTAGTGGGCTTGGTCTAGATTAGATATCTACCAAGTGGGGTAAGAAACAACAACATGATTCGATTGATTTTGTACGTGATTGATGAGCATCAACCCAATTCCTTTATTTCTTGCTTGGAAACTTGTTTCGAAGTACGGTTAAATGATGCTGATAAAGTGATTTTGTGTTACGAAACCTCATTTTCGGTTCATCAATCTGAGTACTAACGAATCGCAAGACAAACTCATCGCAAATTTGCTAGAACCAAAACATCCAATTTCCAGAAAAAAGAGCCATTCCCATTCTTCTAACAAACGTGCCGAAATATTCGCATTTATTCAGGCGAGAATATGCACTTAATTTAACTATTTCCTTAGTCTAATGAAATTTGCAGACTTCAATGCATCACAAAGCAAACTGCTTCTGAATAAATCGACTCGTACATTTCCCTTTGTTGTTGGTTTAACTTTTCCGTAAGTGATTTGAGTTGCGAAACTCTCTCGTTTCGTAAAAAGGTTCATTCGTTATCAAAATTTTGGATAATGGCTTGCGATTGTCGTGAAGACTTAAAGTGAAATATGACGTGGAAAGTGGCACTTGCTGTTCATTCATAGAATAATGCAAATTAGTTTCTTAATGAAAATTTAAAAGGTGACTTTAAGCGTGCCCATTCAAAGACAAAAGAAACAGGAAAGAGAGAAACTTAAAATGAAGACTAAATGACTGGAGGATGATTTGAATTTTGTTGAAGCTCCGCGGCTGCGCAGCAGCCGTTAGCTTCTATCTTGGATTGTCCATTATATGCTTTTACATGCATGATTAATGTTTTATCGTTTATAAAAAAATGTGTTTACTTTATGCTTAAATTGCTAATTTACAGAAAGTTGCAAATGTTCTATGAAACTCTACAGATAATTCTTTTTTTTTTTACAGGTAACTTTTTTTGTGCTCAAAGAAAACTGGAGATCGGGTGATTGGATTGTGGATATGAATAGTACCAGTGAAGTATTTCCTGGTAGATTTTAAATATGTTCATTTTTGGATTCATTTTGAGGTCACTATGGATAACTAAATTACGAAGGAATACTTTGCACTAGAGCGTGATTTGCTATTGAAACGTACACAACGTACTAAAGCATGATTTGCTATTGAAACGTACACAACGTACTAAAGCATGATTGCCGACTGAAACGTACACCAAGTGGTGGAGCGTGATTTGCTATTGAAACGTACACCACGCTCTGGAGCATGACTGGCAATTGAAACGTGTATACAACGCGCTGGAGAGTGATTGACGATGTGATATATGATATCTGTATCATTTTATATCTTGTCCGAAAAAGTATGGGAGGAGAAATTAGTGCATAACAAATTTTAAACTACGAGTGATCTGCGTTTGCTGAAAATTCTAACAGCAGTAAGATTGCTTTACATTTCTTTGAAAATGAAAAAAAAAAAAAAAATTTGAGAGTGGACGAAAAAAGAATTCAACAAGATGTCCAAAATAAAAAAGCAGCATGTGGTTATCAATCCGTGTTTCATGTCCTGGAGGAGATATTCGTAGCATGGATTCAAGAATCTCGAATGAAAAGTTTCAAAGCATGAAGGGCTCCTACAGTAATTTGATTTCGCCAGCATCAGATTTTTCGTTTCAGAGACAACGCAATATCAGCAATTTCGGAAATAAAACAACTTATTATTGCATAAAACAAATGACTCATTTCATTAAACTTTTTTTCCCATGAACTTAACAAATATAACCTAAAGAAATAAAAACGGGAAGTTAGGAATATTGGGCGATTTATCGCGTGCGCATGGCAAACGGAAAAGTATGTTTTCTGCGAGATGAGCAGATCCATCTATAACCTTTCCCCACCCCCCATAATTTAGCTTTAGAAAAAGTTCTAAAAATTATCGGCTTATATACGGAAATAGACAGTAAATATTTATTGCGTTTTAAAAAATGTTGAAATGTAAATATTTTACACACAGTATTTTTAATGTATTCGTTGAGAGGATGAAATTATTTCTGAACGGCAAGCATTTTGAACGAAACCATTCGCCATTGTAAGATGTTTAACAAATTCAGTGTTTCCTAGGGTGCTCCATGACAGCTATCTAAATCGCTACCACAACAATTTTGAGCAAATACTCCTCGTCGAGTGCAACAGAAAGACGTTTTGGCCTATGGGCATATGGCGCCCATCCTCAACACAATCACGTTGAAAACTTTCTAAATATTATTTTTTATAAATATATTTTATTATATTTTTTTCTAAATATTATTTTTTTTTAAATCGTGCTTTGAATTTGTATTATTATGATAATGAATGACTTTTAAAATTATTTAAAAATTAGGTAAACACAAAAGAATTGTTAAATATTTATTACTTATTTCGACATAAACATCCCATTTTACTCAAATTTAACATGAAAACACTCGATCTATTTTGATCTATATCTATATCTGTCTTTATCTTTTTATCGATCTATCGAAACTATTTTTATTCGGTTTGTAAATCGTTATCATTAGGATTATTTTGTGTTGAATTGCCTGCATCTAATCCTATTAATAAAAATAAAAACTCAAGTAAGTCATTTAAATAAAATTTGAAAATATAACTAAATAATTTAATAGTAAGTAGTTTTAAGACTCACTTTTAGTGTTGAAAGTCGAACTCAAGAGGCACTGTTGAAGTTTAATAAGCTTGAAATAAAGATGAAATCAAAGCATCAGAATATTCAAGGTATTGAAAATTTTTCTCTTCTTCTCTTTCACAATATTTTAGTTTCCTTTCGAAAATTTTTTTTTTTTTTTTTTGGAATTTTGTTGTTGTTGAATGTTATACGACATAGCAGATAACTTCAAAAGATTAAAACTTAAGCATTTTTTTTCAAAGAAAGAAAAATAACTTTTTCAAAAATTTGAGAAGATTTTTTTAAAGAAACAGAGTGGAAATAATATAAGAACATGAGAAGCAACATAAATTTAATAATTTTGAGCCTATTTCGATTGGTGAAACGTTCAAGTCTGGTAAGTAAAAAGTCTGGTGAACTATGTTCTTTATCCACTGCCAGAACACCTTTCTGCTCCGTAGAGCTCATCACTTAATCCGACTTTTGCAATTAAAATGATATTAAGAATTTTTGCTTTTAAATAATGTGATTTTTTTCTTTGCAACGTGACTTAAAACGCGTTTAGGCAAGACGTGATGAATGTAGCTCTTAAAATTCCTCCATGTGGACACACTCTTTCTCTGGAGGTTGTGATATTTAACACGGTGGAGCGCCGTAAAGTGTTTTTGTCATGTTGCACCATTATATGCATCGAGAATCTTGCGGCGAAATTATTTTAAAAAGTATGACACGTTATTGTAAAGAAAAAAACATTTTCTTTTTGCATTCAATGAATTTTGGATGCAAAATCTAAAAATGTCAAATTAAAACCATAGGGGTAGGTGTTGTGAGTGATATTTCGTTTTTTTTTTTTTATTATTGAACGTTCATCAATTTAGCAATTAAAATCCTCAAAACGCTTCAATTTTGTTATCTAATTTTTTGCCCCAGGAGCCAAGTTTAAAGCAATTCACAAAAAAAAGTAATCATTTTTGGGGTTTAAAGACTGTCTCTGGTGCCATCACAATTCGGAATAAATGCTTCGCTCCTTCTAACTCTTTGAACCAAACCGAAAAATTACCAGGTACATCATACTCCTCCACTGCATTAATAAAAAGAATATTTTGATTCCCTTTAATAGCTGGATTCCCTTACTGGTCATTAAAATAAAACCCATGTACAAAAAAGTGAAACATGTGAATTCTAAGCAGTTGCAGGACATTGTTCCTTGCTATCCTGCGTAATCATTCTTAAAATTCCAGATCTTTATATACAGGGTGATTATAATTAAAGTCATTTTTTTTTTTCAAAATGCTCTAAAAAGAACTGCTCATCACAAGCTCAAATTTAAACTGAAGACACTTGAAGAAGGGAGAAACGGTACGACATCAAAAAGAAGTTCCAAAGTGTATTAATAGATGGTGATGTAAGCGTCATAAAGAAAGTGAATTCGGCTGCGAGTGATGTTTTGAATCGAAATGGCAACGTATTTGGCACACATTAAACCAACTGTGATGTTCAATGTGCTGGATTGTTTCGGTTTTTTGACGGAAAAAATGACTTCCATGTCATTCAACAGCTGTGACACTGGGAATGGAAAGCCCATCCACCACGGTAACGTCATACCAAATTGGATGGGAAAATCGGTGGAACTATTTTTGGAACTTTTCTTGATGCCCTACCGTTTCCTCTTCTTCAAGTATCTTCAGTTCAAATGTGAACTCATTGTGAAGAGTGTTTCTTTTTTACAGCATTTTGAAAGTAGGACTTTAATTATAACCATAATTATGAGGTTCAGGAAGATCATATCAACATTTTATTCTTCCCTTTTTTAATTAAAAGTAAACAAATCACTGAAAAACGCATTAAGAATGATCAAAGTAAATTATTCTCACTGGACAGCTGTTAGTGTTAAGATGTTATTTTCATAATGAAGATGTCTTTGACGATACTTTTTCTTTTCAATTCCTACTATTAGCTCACACTCTCTCTATATAAAAACTCATGTTTCTGAAAATTGCAACACCATGAAGGAATCGTCATAATTGAGTGAAATTTAATACACAGTTGAGTGGTAGTGGTGCAAATAAAAAGTTCAAAAGAAAACAAACAATAACAAGAGATCGGAATCAGTATTTTGTGTAGCCACCACGCGCCGCAATAAGTGCTGCTACGACGTGGCATGGAGTCAAACAAATTTTGAATGTCTGCCTGAGGAAGAGCATTCCATATTGTTTGTATGCGCACCCAAAGTTCGTCTGCAGAAGCAACAGGACGAGGATCACGAGCGAGACGCCGACCAACGAAATCCCACACATGTTCAATCGGCGACATATCCGGGGAATACGCAGGCCATGGAAGAAGCTGTACCTGCCGCGTTGCAAAGAAGGATTGAACAGTCCTAGCGATATGAGGGCGGGCATTGTCCTGTTGAAATACAGCGCCTGGCAAGCTTTGAAGGAAGGGAACAGCTTGGGGCTGTAGAACTTCACTGATGTACCGGTTGCTGTTCAGATTGCCCACAATTCTTAGCAATTGAGATCGTCCATGATATGCTATGGCACCAAAGACCAAAACTCCGGGTGTTCGTCCACTGTGGATAATGCACTCCGGAAGGTGGCGTTCACCGGCATAGCGTCTGACACGAATGCGGCCATCATGGTACCACAAATTAAAAGGATTCGTCAGAAAATACGACATGCTGACAATCAGCCCGCCAGTCTCTATGCTGATCGGCCCATTGTAGCCGCAGGCGGCGATGGTTTAGCGTGAGAGGGATCCTGTATAAAGGAGTCCTTGCGCGCAGTCCACGCAGCAGACGTCTAATGATGAAGCAGATTGATGAAGCACACAATGAAACACCTGTAGCTATTGACCACTGTGCTGCCAATTGTCTAGAGGAAGCTGTACGGTCCGTCAGCGCCATGCGGACCAGGTGTCTATCATCGCGAGCTGATGTCACATTTCGGGGACCACTCCCGGATTTCCGAGTTGTCCGACACTCGTCCGTCCACTGCTTCCAAAGACGCAACACTGTGCTGCTGTTACGCTGCACACGAGCGGCTACTGCACGATAAGACAATCCAGCTTCACGAAGCCCGATGATTCTCCCCCGTTCAAACTCTGTAAGTTGTTCAAATCTCGCTCTCTTTAGTCGAAGAGGCATAAGTAACGATTGAGCTAACGTTTACCACTAGCAGATAACCACCGATAACCATACACGCCTCGCTACAGCCGTCTATTTATTCGGATCCATCCGCCGTTCAGAGGGCGCTGCTCAGCATACGCATGCGCTACGAATTTGAATTTATAATCATTTGCATATCATGCGCTAATTTGCATTTCCTGAAAATTTCAGCTCACTCGCGTAAGTCCTTCATGGTGTTGCATGAGTTTATCTTGTAAAAATTTTTAATCGCTCATAAAATACTTTTATTCATCCACTCAAGTTCAAATATATTTTTTGAAACTTGTAGTGGATGCCACTGATGTAAATGCAGTTTTTCAAATATTAATTAATTCATTAAATTTAATTAATTAATTCTAGTTTTTTTTTTTTTAGATTATTAGATTTAAAAATTTTTTTTTTTTCAATCGTTCATAAATACTTTTTGTTCATCCGCTCAAGTTCAAATATATTTTTGAACTTGTAATGGATGATGTTAATACAGATTTTTCAAATATTAATTCATTAATAAAATTTAATTAATTAATTCTGGTTTTTTAGAATTAAGTTGCATGTATATAATAATAGATGGCGCTAGATGTAAGAGGAAAATTTCAAATTTCTTTATAAAGGAATTTTTGCAGTATAGTGAAAAAAAGTAGAAATTGACTTTAAAAAAAAATTATATTACTTGTTATAATATGATTCCTGTGTGTAATGGTAATTCATGCGTAAGATTGGTTTTGTAAAACTATAAATGTAAAGTATTTAACACTCATTTAAGAAATTCGTTTCTGTTTTCTTTCATTTGCGTCGATCGTAAACTCATTTAAGTCAAGGTTGAAAAATCTAAAACCATCTTTTTCATCTTGTTACGTTGAGTCATTGGTTTGCCGCTCTTCATTAAAATATCTTGTGATCCCAACTTAATTGCTTCGCCACTAATTAACTTAATATCCGGAGACTCAAAATTTGAAACACAATTTAAAAAAGTTAATTATATTTTGCACAGATAATAATTGTGATGAAATACATTTTGCTAAAAACATTGTCTTACAAAATAACTTATTATTAATGATCTACAAAAATGAACTGACAAGTATGTTATATGAATATTTAAAATTTAAGTAAAAGTCTTAGAAAGTACTACAAAATACTTTGTAGCAATTAAATTATTTCAATCATGCTGATCATGATTGAGCACTAGTAGGAAATATGAAAATCCCCCTTTTGCAATTCTTCCTCTTCTAAATCTTGAGCACCTTCGGTAGGAATGAATTCTTCATCTCTGCCATAACTAGTATAACGGTATTCAGCTGACACAGGGATGGCCATCCCAAATGATCTTCACTTTGGAAATGCATCCTAACTCCGCGGGCGCATATAAAATTGCATATCCCCCTATTGGATTTATACCCTGTACATACATTTTTGGAGTGAAAAATTTAAACGTAAGGAGTTATTATTTTTGTGTTTACTATTATTCTTACATGTGAACACAGATAATATAATAGTAATAATGATTCTAAACGCACATTGTAAAGAAATATACAAAACTAAAAAACGAAATAAAAAAAATGAAAGCATTAAAAATTATTTATTTCACCAGTGCGATATTTGTTTCTCCGTCCTTTCACTTAGCTTTAACAAATCGTTGTAAGTGGAACCAAAAGAGCTGACACATTTTTGTGCCAGATTTCTCAACTTGGAAAACTTCTCTTCTCTCTCTCTATCTCAATATCTGTCCCATATTCGCAAGAATATTATTTTAAAATCAAAGTTAATTTTTCTCATCAATCCGACAATTTTTGAATATATCAATGCAAACATAATGTATTTTTTTAATACATTGGTTTTCACTAGTTTGGTCATAAAATAAATATATTTTGTAAAAGTATGATAAATCTCACGGGCTGCGAAAATATTCAAGGCGGGCCGCATATGGCTCGCGGTCTTGGGTTGGCCAACCCTTGAGCTAACATATTTGCAATTTTATCTTTTGTAAGAGGCTTGTGTATTTTGCTTTTTTTTGGGGTCGGGGGAGCGTGAATCCCTCCCAGCAGAACTATCGTCTCTACAACTCACACGGCAAGATTTTTTTTAATAACTTATAAAGCCATGAATTCGAAATCGCATACCTTTAACCAAAGGCACTATCTTCTCGCGTGAATACGCGTCTGGGTGACGGAACCACCACGCTCCAGCGCACGATTGACCATTTAGCTCATGCTCTGGTGCGAGATGCAAATGTGTAAGTTTGATTGTGTGAAGCTCTACTGATTTATCGGAATCGCGATTTTGTATTGAAAATTAAATAACTTGCGAAATAGTATAACATAATAGTTATTATAACACGAAAATAATATATAAAGGGGGGATTTAAATAATATATTCAGGGATAAAATTTAGTTTTGTCCAGTTTTATCCAAATTCAGTTTACTTTTTTTTTTTTTTTATTTTTTATTATTTATTTTTTAGTAACAAATGCTTTATTTTAGTTTTTTTTTTTCTTTCCATGTTAGCATACTGTTAGAAAGAATTGTTATAATTTAAGAAAAGAAAGAATATTACAAAAGAAAAAGGAAGAAGTCTTATAATTAAAGAAAAGAAGTAACTACTATAATTTAAATTGTATAAGAAAGAACTGTTATAATTTAAATTGCACTGACTGTTATTAAAACTGCAACACAAAAAAACCAGTTTTTTTCTCATAAAATTTTTTTTTCAATGTTTGGGTTTTCCACCAAGTTGTTGCATTTTTATACAAGTCTTCAGTCACCCTCAATCTTCATTTCGAAAATTATAGAAAATCGTGAGTTTTCTAATCTCAGGAAATAGGTGCACATTATAATGCGAAAATAATGTATACAGCGGGATTCCACAATCACGGGTCAAACTTTGAAGAGTGACACATTTTACTAAAACATGCATTTTTTGTATAGGAATGTAGGGCCTGCTTTGATAAATGAACACATTTTCAAATGAATTTCTGGCAACAACCAGGCACAATGCCCCGACTGATAATAATGAAAAATAAAAAATAAAAAAAAATGAAAATGAATTTGTATGGAACTCGTTATTCAACGAAATGGCTTTCTAAGAGACTCGCACAGTAATAAATAATTTATTATAAAACTCAAAATAATTAATTATAAAACTCAAAATAATTTATTACAAAAGAGCTTACATTAAGCTGTTAAAAAAAAAAAAAAGAATTGAGCAACATTGCATGACGCTTTACTATTGAGAAAGGATTACTAAGATTTAAAAATAAAGCAATGAAAATTTAACATTAAAAACTTATGTATATTTTTTTTATAAATACTAACGATTAAGGAACATATTTCTCTTTTTAACAACTATAAAGAGCAACTGAAACACTCTAAATATTTTAATTAATGTGTACTAACTGTAAAACAAATTTCTCATTTCATTCAACACATAACTAATTGCATTTTAACTGCATTATGCTTATTATTAATAAATAAGCATTAATTAAAAATTACGCTTATTTATTAATTGCATACATATAAGAGCGAATGTGTTTCTTTTTTATTCCGATATCCTGACCATCCATAGGGATAGTGCACTTCCCTTAGTTTATCAAGTTTTCGCTCTGAAGGAACTGGAGCCTTAAGAAAGGGGTTCGAAAAAGCATGAAATCAGCAAAAGAACAATAGACAACAAATTTGATAAATGATAGCTCTCTGGAAAGGGTGAAATCAACGAAATGAGTGAAGTGTAATATTGGACCCAGTAGCTTAAGATATTATTGGCGTAGTTGTGAGTGGCGGAACGGCTTTCTGGGTATACTTATGCAGGCTTAATAATTAAGATTTGGGAGAGTGTTAATGGGAAAATGATTTTAGTTTCACTAAGCCTAAAACAACTCCATCAATTTCAGACTCCTCCAACAGTGTCCTCTAAATGAGATGATTAAATTCTAAACATATAATATCATTATATACAAGTTATCTAGTGAGTGGATGTCGGCTAACATACACTGTTGCCAAATCTGACTAACATCTTGATTAAAATTTCCGTCACATTTATGCAAATAAAAAAAGCAATGCTACTCGATTTTGAAATTAAAAAGAATAATTTTAGTTTTTTTTTAATTAAACCTTTTATCAAACATTTAATTTAAATAAACAAATAATTTAAGCAAATCTGTTCCAAAAACATCTTTTTAGACCATTTGTCTGTAGAAAAATACAACAACATTAGAGAGTTTTTGCATAACGTTTTTTTTATCGTCCTATATTTTTCTTCTAGCGCGCATGCTCATAGGAATAACTCAATAGTACAGTATTACAGATACGCATGCGCAATAGGTACAATGTTTCCTATGAGCAGGCGCTAGGAAGAAAAAATATCGGACGATGAAAAACGTTATGCAAAAACTCTATTATAAACTAAAAATATTTTTAAATAATTATCTTTCAATAATTATACTTTATTTTCATTAAAGTGACCTTAAACCTTTTTATTGGGAAAGCTATAACTTAGATCACTGCTGCTATCACGATACTATTTCCTAACTTCCTCCTGCCCTGTCAATTTTTTTTTTCATTTCCGTATCTTTATAAGAAGTTTCAGAAAAATGCAAAGACAAAGAAAGAAATATTAGAAAAGGCAAAAGAAATATCAGAAAAAGATGGCTTAAATATTTCAATCATGATCGTCCTTATAATGAACTCCTGTTTAATCATACACAACACACTGGTGAGTTTCATTACGTTGTACCCTGATCATCTCTTTCACAACATTTTGTGTTTACATTCTTTACATTATAAGCAAAAAGATCGATGGCTTTTAATTAACGTTGGTGCAAGATAATTTTTTGCATGAAAGAGAAATTGATTAATCTTTTCTTTTTCATTTTCTATGAGCACAAGTTTTTTATCATTTTTCTTTTTCCTTAGGGTCCCAAGAATCATTCCTTCAATTTGTTTGGGAATTTATTTCTATAATCATGGGCAATTTTTGATGTCACATTAAAATCGAAGAAAAAAAAAAATATATTTATTGGCTTTAGATTACAATGCAAATAACACACGGAAGTTTTTAATAAAAAAGTTTCCAGAGAATTTAAATCACAGTGCAGAATAATTTTTTTTTTTATTGGCTAATTTTTAAGATATTAATAAAGAATATATTTACTGCCAGAAATATTTTGGCAACAGAGATTTCGTTCTTTGTTGCATTTTTAATTAAGGGTCAAATGTCTTTGATTTGAAATTCAAACCCATCATTTTAAAACTAATTAAGAAATGATTAGTTTCTGCCAAAAACAAAATATTTATTACACCACATTTATTATTAGTCTACACATCCTTTGTATATTTTTGGAAGAAATTTTTTCTTCTTGTAATTTGATGATCCCAAATATTTGCCTTGCCTCCCGATTCAATTTCAATGTCTCCAATGTTTTGTCTCGCATAAGAAAACATCGCGTTTGTTAACCGGCGGTTTGTTTGGAATGACGCGGATGAATGAATCGAGGGCCCTCGAATTCAAAAATGAATCGACAAACATAATTTGATACTTTAGGCAGGCGATACATTTTATTATTTTTAGTTTTGAATTAATATTGCTTTTGAAATGCAGAGTCAGCTGGCTTTTTTTTTAATATATGGAATTTCTAAACGAATAACAACCCCCACACCACCTAAAAAAAAGAGTTGTATAAAAACTCTATCCTTTAGTTATCGAATGAAAATGCAGCAATAGATGGATTAAGAGGATTTACAAAAAACATGAATTGAGCAAGTTAATCGCCAATGGAGGACCTCAGGTGTTTAAAGGAATCGTAGAATTATCTCGAAGAGTTCAAAGTAATATTTTCTTTATAAATTCTTATTCATTTTTTCCCATGAAATAATTTCAATATCCCGGGTTGTTTTACTTTTCGTAACACAAGTTTACAAGTTTGAAAAACGATTGTCAGTACATAAAAATAGTCCTTCAATTAGTAACAATAAATAGAATTTGATACAATTAAATATTTACTATAACTATTCATCTGTCCACAAACTATATCAACTATTTTATTTAAAATGTAACCATTAAATTCTTTTCACTTAAACGAAAATATATTGAATTGGAGTTAAGAAGTAATTTGTATACTTAAATAAAAGACAAAATGGAAACATGCAAATGCAAGTCATTAAAAAAAGTAACATCAGCATAGAGTGGTGCAGAAAGTATTAATACACATTTATTTGTATTGAAAAAATCGTCGGTCCTTGATAAGCCTGCAACGTTTAAATTAAATCTGATCTCTTAAAGTAGGGCAAAATCGAGCCCGAAGAGTCAGTTACACACAAACAAACAAACATACAGGTGAAACTAATAAAAGCGTATTAATAATGAGAAAGAAAATTAAATGCATTTGTAATAATGTATTTTGTGCGTTTTTAAAAACATATAAATTAATTCATTGTAATCAGAAATAATGGTAAAAAATGATGCACAAGAACTAATTAATATTTTTAACAAATTACTATTTTATAGTAAACTTTTATTTTTATAATCATTGCAAGCTGTTTAGGAATAGACTGAGAGAAATAGCGAAAATTAGATTGAATATTTACCCATTTTGTAAAACTACTCTTTTCAACTCATTTTTTCTGACAAGAGCAAATTCCAGATTTTTTTGTTAAGATGATTGCATAAATTCTCGGTTAGATTTATGTTTGGCTTTTTGAGGTATTGTCTCCATGACATTAGGTCAACCGTATAGGAGTGAGAATTATATTCTATAAATTTTAAGTTTGACAGCATTATACTATTAAAATACACAATTGTTGTCGGGAGAAAAAGTTGTTGCACGCATTATGGCAATTTTTTTTTAATGTGTAAAATGGTTTGGTTTGTCACTTTGCTGTCATCATGTGCACACTTTAGGTTAAATAGACCGGGATCTACAGTTTAAAGTGGATTCCGAACCGTCAACAAACATCCACGCCTTAGCTAGATTTGAACCTGAAGCCTTCGGTACCAACGGCCAGAGCGCTAGCCAATTGTCCATCAGGCCGCCAGCTTTGATCTTGAGCTTGATCTCTTTTTGTATAAAATGGAGAGGTATACCTTTTAATCCATTCTTCCATCATTGAAGTGTGGAATTTCTGGGCTAGTAAATGAAAACACTTTCTATACTAATAATCCATTATCCCATCAATAAATTGGAGAGTTTCTGATCTAGTGGATGAAAACGAGTTCCAGTTTTCAAAGTTAATACTCTTAGTTGAGAAAAATAAATATGCTAAATATCATGTTTCGATACGTAATTTTAATGGAGAATTTTGATGGCAAATGAACAAAATTTTAATTCCTTAAAATTTTAATGGATCGGTCATTTTTCGGTCTAATGGCCTGCTTTTAGTTTTTCAAAACCAATGATATCTTACACTCCGAATTATTTGTTTATTTTTGTGGAAAAATATGTTTTCATAGTTAATCCAATCCAATAAAAATTGTAATTGCATTATTACCATACTTTCATCGAAACAAATATGAACTAAAATTAAACAATAGTTAAAATATTAGCAAAATAAATATTTCATAACATTTTAAGTTATTTTCAATTTTAAAAGGAGCATCGCACATTTCAAGAAGAAAGAAATATTGATGCGAAATAGCAGTAACAACAACAGCAATAAAATACCAATAGCAATTCTTATCGCTTTTTGAAAAACCTGTTCTGGCATTAGAATCCCATTTAATTTTGTTGACATTACTGCTTAAAGAATTAAGCAGACATTTTGGAATATAACTGCAGTTAATCGGTGAGAACCGCCGAATTCTGCGGATTAATGTCAACCTCCTATTTCAGAACAAATGATTCTGTATAAAAAAAAAAAAACGAAAACTGTTTTATTTAATACCCACTCGACATTTTCCTTCTTCGCGAAAGTCAACATCCAAACCTAATTAAGATGTCGAATTTAGAACCTTTCCTAAAAGGGAAAAAAATTTATTACTTCAGCGATTCCGTCTTAAAATTACTAATTAAAATCATTCATTAATAAAATCTTCTTAACTTGTTGTACCAGAATGATTTATTCCATTACTTGAGTTGAAGTAATTAATGATTTATCTTTTCTAAAAAGGGAATTAATGGGAGTCAACATTTTAAGTTAAACAAATGAGTGTTTTTTAACAAGATTTATTCCGTTATTGTTTTTGTAAACTTGATGTGTGTCTTTAAGTATTTAAATTGAGTTTGCTTCAGTGTAACATTAAAAGGATTGATCGGCAAGCTCTGATGTAGGGTGCTTCAAACTTCCTGATTGTACAGTGGGCGAATATATCTATAATTTAATATCCTTAAGAAAACATTTAAGGCTGCCTGGTTGCTAAGTGGCTACCGCTCTGGCCTTTGGTATTTCAATGCTTCAGGTTCGAATCCTAGTGGTGGCATGGATGTTTGTTAGTGGTTCAGAATCCACTTTAAATTGTAGGTCCCGGTACGTTTAGTCCTCGTGTGCACCTCGTGTACTCAACTCAGAGCTACAAACCAAACCAAACCAATTAAGAAAATTTAAAGCGAAGTGCAGTCAATTTGAGAATTTCAAGGCATACCAAGATAATGACCGAAGGAGACTAACATCTATACCAAGGTAGTCTGTACATACCATCTGTACCACCCCGAAGAAGACTGCCGAAATTTGCAAGTTATGGTTCTTCTGTCACTGTCCTGCTGTAATTAAAACCCTTGCACAAGATTCCAGACCTTAATCCCACTGAATATCTTTTACGATGATTTGAAGCAAAGAATCTATGAGCATTAGATGTTTCAAGAAACAGAACTCATGGAAACATTTGGTTGAAGAATGGGGCCGAAATCGCTTTGTTAAACTCTATACTAAATCGACTGCAAGGGAGGTGCAAAATTCAGCAAATTATTAGCTTAGTTTTATGATTATTCACAATTTACAAGAAGTGTACCAATAAGTTTTTACTACAATTTTTGATTTGAATTCTTTTACTTTAAATTATAACCGTAATTATATTATAATAAACTATATTATACTTGAATTATGAGGGGTTTCATTTCGTTAAAGTATGATATATTATATTCGATTTACTTCGTTATCTGTTCTATACATAAATGGAATATTATAGAACTGCATTCTGTTCCAATACGTTTTTGAAACTGTATACAATTGCTTCAAACCAAATTCGTACACGAAAAAAAAAAAAAAAAAACTTCTCCAAAATAATGTCCATAAAATTAATCAGAAAACCTTTAAAATAGTTTTGCTTATGATAAAATTAATTCAGTATCAAAACAAAAACAAAATAACGACAATTCATAAATTATAACGAATAATTTAATTTGCAACTTAAGACAAACCAAACTCGGACATCTTGCAGTTGAGGGCCAAATAATTGCAACATTGAGTGAAAATTGTAACCAATTTCTTAGTAACGTTTTTTTTTTTTCATTTACGTGGAATTAAGCATTAATTTAATGTTGATGTCAAGACAGACCATCGTGGGTTAAGAAAATTGGTTATTAAGCGTGCAAAAGATGAAAAGTCTGAAAGAAAAGTTTTGTGACATCATAGAACGCTTCAAAATCAATGATAAGGCAGAAATAAATTTTAAAACAATCCACAATAAGATTCTCACAGAAGCAGAAGAGCAAAATTTAATCAGAAATATGGAAGAAAATACATTACTCAGCAAAAAGACGTTTACCAAAAATAGATTTTTACTTGTTGAATTGGGCCTGAAATGTATTTTTCCGTATAACGCTTTGCTAAAAAGACAGGATAAAAATTTCCTGTATTGTGCTCGTTGAAATTTAAAACTTCACCTTTAAATACGAATTATGACATTTACTACAAGCAGAACTAATATAAAAACATTTCTTTAAAACTGTTGACTTCGCCTTTTGTTTCATGAAGAATTTTAATGTTTCCGTAGAAATCTTTTAGGCACATAATTTGTCTCAGTGAAAAAGCAGGTAAAAACTAACAAGTTAGAAGAAGCAAAATCAATCGATCACAGTAAAATTGTAAATTGTAATTGTACTTCTACTGATTGAAGAATACTACACGATGCTTAGAATAAATCCAATTTCAGTTACCCAAGTTATAGGAAACGTAGGTATCAATTTTAAATTGCATAGCATCTCAAGCAGCTGAGTAAATTCTCTCCATAGTTTTTCCTTAACAAAACTACATGGAATTCTATCTGGAAATGAACGTTGGAAATTTGATTTCTAAATAACACTTGAAGAAGTATCGTCAAACTTATTCTCTATTTTGTGAACTGATAGAAGCTTATAAGTACAAGAATTTTTTATCGGTATAATATATAATAGCGATTTCTTCATTCGACTACAAGGTAGGTAAATTGGTACAGCACCAAGAAGCAGGCTGAAGACCTAGAGAGAAAAATCATTTTTTTCTTTCTAATGCAGCAGGCAAATAGACCGTAATCTTTTTATGCTATAAAGGCTGCACCGACGTTACTCACTTTGCACTACCCAGGGGCCGCGTGTAACTTGATGGTAAGCCACGGACGCGGAGTAACAATGCCCCCGTAACGCTCTACGATCCTATTAGGACCGGGACCTACGGTTTAAAGTGGATTGCGAACCACTACAAACACCCATGGCAAAGCCGGGATTTGATCCCGATACCTGTGGTACAGAGCGCCAGAGAACTAGCCACGGGGCCATCAGGCCCGAGAGAGAAACATCCTCAGAGTGGCATTTAGTTCGTCATTATCTACAATGCGATGTGTATACGGAGCAACCCAATGGCCACTGTTAACATACGATTTAAACTGGAAAATTTGGAAATGAACTGGGAACCAAAAACCAGGGCTTATCACTAGGTAACAATCGGATCTTCCACCTCTAAGACAAGATCACAGAGAGCAAAAGCACTCCCCATAGGAGCCTCCAAACAAAGCAATACTTTCAGCATAGTAAACGAAGCAATATTATATTCTAGGTCAGGGACTTCCTTTATTGGCAAAGACAGAACTGAGCCAAATTCATTTGGCGATAGTCTTCGTCAGCAATAGTAGAGGATCGCATTGATATCGAGTATTTTCGAGTGAGCAAATGCTTTTTTTAAAACATGTTAACAAAATTGAGAAGAATAAAGACCAACTTTTACGAAGTAAGGATATTATAGAGATAATGCATAGATGCATAAACTAGAATTTTTTTAATATAATAGGAAATATATTTGCACCTGAAAAACTATAGATTAAAAATAAAAACATTAATGATTACTATTTAAATGACTACAATTGAAGGAAAAGCTTAAGTTTACCATAAAAAGGATTTCAAATTATAAATAAAATCTTACCATATTATAGAGAGAAGATAGAACATTTTTACTGAAAAAGGTTTTACATTTAATTTGAATTTCTCTTGTATTTTTATGTATAAAATACAGATATTTATAAGCAAATAAACCGAAGAAAATGCTTATGCAAATATGCAAATAATCATGAAAATGTTAATTTTTACGAATAATTGTTATATATAATTTCTTTGATTTAAATTTTAAAATCTTTTAGTGCGACTTAAAAGATTAATTTAAAAATATTTCTGAAATAGCACTAAAATCAGTTTCATTCTACATAAAGCAATCTATCTGTATCTCCAATCATGTATTCTCCAATTTTTTTTTATCATTAATTTTTTTTTTTTTGATTTTCCCTTTTTGTTTAAATCATTTTTCTTACTTTCCCCTTTTTTATAACAATACATATTTTTAAATCGTTCCTGTCCCTTCTATCGCATTAACTTCTTTCCATCAGAACAGAGGTGCTTTTAACATCGGCGTTCAAGCTTTGTACGATATCGTCTGTGAAATGAATCAAGAGAAAGAATTATTAGAAAATAGAATTTTCGTACAATTCATGTAAAGTGCTGGTGTGTTCGAACTTATTTCGTTTTCTACTCACAGAGTACAACCTTAAAAGTCTTTAATTTAAAATTTTAATAAATAATTCACCCTTGCTTTTCTTAATTGCATCCTTTCTTTAAATAATCCAGCAGCCGCATGTGAACATAAAAAAAAATGTTTCCGTCATGACCTTTCCCTTTCTTTTAAATGTTTTCGGTTCTGTATACCTGAGCACGTGGGGCTGATAAGGGAATTGTTAACTCAATCGTAAATGCCATACCTTATTAAAAACAACAAGGCATTCATTAAATAAGTACCTTATTTAGATGGCAGTTTAAAATGACTACTGCCGTAATAACGAAGTCACATTCATACAATTACTTTAAGATGCTCAACATAAATAATTAAAATGAATTTCATTTTAAACAACCGAGAAAAATACAGCATCACTTTAATAGTTAACAATAAGTGGGATAGAATACAAAAAAAAAAAGGGGCAGAGATAGCAAGGATATATAAATATTTACTTGTGCCATAATGAATACTTAATTTGATACTGCAACTGTTATTGGGTTCACTAAATAAGACATATTTCCTGAACCAAAATTTTGAATGTTAAATATGGATAAGAAAACATTCATATTATTCGTATACACATTTAATCTATTAAGAAAAATTCTCTCCAACTGAATAGAAATTATGATGAGACAATTCATAAAAAATTGAAAAATACAAACGAAAACGTATAATTACCAAAAAAAAAAATATATTTTCATGCATCATAGAAAGGTAGAAAAAACAAATTCAAAATTTTTAAAATAAGTTTTAAATGAATGACTCCTTTTTAATAACTCCTTTTTTATGACTCCTTTTTAATACAAGTAAAAAAACGTTAGTTTAATAGCTGAAATTTTTTTATGCCCCCCCAAAAAAAAAAATATATATATATATATATAAATCAAAATAAAAAAATTATCCATGAGTAGCATTTCAAAGCTTTGGGGGCATTTTTTTTCAGTGAATGGTTTGGTTTGATTAGTTGCTCTAAGGTCATCTTGTGCACACTTTGGGCTAAACAGACCGGGACCTACAGTTTAAAGTGGATTCCGAACCACTATAAACATCCATGGCGCCGCCGGGCTCGAACCCAAAACTTGTGGTACCGAGCACCAGAGTTTATCCATGAACGAGCTAATGGTCAAATTTATTTCAAAACGCGTATATCGCCAAATGCTGATTTACTTCCATAGTGGTCAGTAAAATACTGCAATTTGATTGGAGGCTCTTCTGTGAGTACTTTTGAATTCCTAGAGTAGACATTTTTCAGAAAAACCCCTTGAGGATCAAAGATGTGTCTGCAAAACTAAGAGTTATTAAACAGGTGGGGAAGTTTCTTTTGATAGATCTCCTTTTCATAGATAAATTGTTCTTTGTTGTCATGCGCTAATTTTTTACAGTTCGGAGGTTCATCGACGCTATTCAAGTTTTTACTCTGCTCATTATTCCAGGCTTACATTTCGAAATTACACTCATGTCCATAAATTAAGGATAATTCAGAATCACATAGAAATTGAACTCTAAAATAAAAACTTCACCTGTAGAATTATCACACACATCTTGAAGAAGAATATGCAAATTACAGGAAACCACCAGATGGCGCGGATAGTACGTCACAATGACGAGAGTGAAAGAGAAGGGTATATAAGGAATGGCGGCAAAGAAATAAAATTGTTCACAAGCGCTTTAAAAGCCTTTCAGTGCAATAACCGCATAGTTATGGCACAAAGGAAGCATTTGGATGATTTTTTACGTGGTAGAATTATCGGACGACAGGAATGTGGACGTACTCAGCTGGAAGTATCCGAGGAGCTTGGAATCACCCAGAGTGTAATCTCCAGGCTTTCGCAACGATTCCAAGATGGTGGTAATGTAATAGATGTTACAGCACAGGCCGCCCCAGAGTTGCAACGCCGAATGAGGACCGGTATTTAGCAGTTACTGCCAAAAGAAACAGACGGAGCATAGCATCAGACCTGTCTCGTCAGCTCTCTTCAGCTACCGGTACGACAGTTTCAAGGCAGACCGTGTACAGACGCTTAGGGCACATTGGTCTATATGCTCGTAGGCCTGTCAGATGTGTTCCACTTATCGCAACTCACTGTCGCCCGCGATTAACCTGGAGTAGAGAGCATGCATTGTGGACCCCGCAACAGTGGTCTTGTGTGATGTTTTCCGACGAGTCCAGGTTTAGTTTGCAGTCTGATTCTCGCCGGACTTTCATATGGAGAGCGCCAGGTACCCGTTACCACCAAGAGAACACCATTGAACGATACCGTTACGGTGGTGCAGGATGGCTCGTTTGGGGAGGAATTATTCTTGGTTCCAGAACTCACCTGCATGTTCAGAGTGTTACGATGACAGGCCTCATCTATCGGGATGTCATTCTGGAACAACATGTACGTTTGTTTCGGAGCGCCATGGGTGCTGAATTTCTGTTTATGGATGACAACGCCCATCCTCACCGTGTAAACATTGTAGACGAATGCCTTCAATTGGAGGATATCACCAGTATGGATTGACCAACATACTCATCGGACTTGAATCCAATAGAGCATGTGTGGGATATGCTTGGCCGATGAATTGCAGCCCGTCAACCCCCTCCCACCTGTCAACCGGAACTTCGGAGGGCTTTGCTTGATGAGTGGTGTAATATTCCCCAAGATCAGGCTGATAATTTGATACTCCGCATACCTAGGCGTTGTGAGGCCTGTATTGCATCGTCCGGGAGACATACTCCATATTAACCATCATACTAACCATGTTATACTGTTTTTTGTAAATAATAACTCAAGTGCCTTCCTATTGGCTAATATTATTTACGAAAATAATATAATATTTTAAAATTAATAGAATTAATAAAATAAAATAGAAACTGAAGGAATAGGATAATTCATAATATTTTAAATTACTACATATTTCATAAAATTTTTATTAGGATAATTCATATTCTAACTATTTATAGGATAAGTCAAATTTACAGCAAACAGAGTTTTTTTTTTTTTTTTTTTTTGAATTTTCGTTTCGTATTAACAATATTGTAAATGCCATTCAAAACATTACAAAAAAGTATTGGATATTTCTAGGTATCATATTATATATTTCTCTGTATAGTGTCATACGTAAAATAATATGTAACTTAAAGAAGGCTAAGTTTTTATTACATTGAGTTTCTGAAAAATAATTTGTTAAATGGATTCAGAAAGAATATTTTAAAATGTGAGGGGTCCTTAGTTAAACAAGTGAAGAATTATAAATTTTGAAGTGTGTCCAAAGCCTTGAGTAAAGATATGAGAAGTTAACTGGATTTTTCTAGCTAATTCATGTAAGATTTTGCTACATAGTACAATGCAATGCATGTGTAAAAGAGGATGCAGCTGGTATGAGTTCTTTATTCGGAAGTAGGGGAAGAATATCTGACCGAAATATATTACTTTAAAATTTGATAAGCCCGACTCACGGCTCAATGGCAACGTGTGTTACGGGTGAGCATCAGAAATACTACTACTGCACCACACCACATCACTGTGCCTAGAGTTGAATTTGGGAATGCTGTGGGTGACAAGTCTGATTGGGCTCTGGGACGCTCTACTATCATATGAGATCGGGACCTACGGCTTAAAGTGGATTCCAAAACTTTACAAACATCCATGTATGGCACCGATGGGATTCGAACCCGAAAACTTCAGTCAGACCAAGTCAGACTTCTAACTACGGATGTTCCATCACAACAATAGCTGTCGCCTTCCCTCCATCTATGAGTAACATTACTAATGGGAGTCCGTCCCACACCGCAGGACTATGAGGATTAGACACAACAACACACAATTTGATAATCATATTTATAACGCCTAATACATAGATTCAGTTTGGAAAGTATCCATTTTTAGATTATCTTTAATATACTTTTTAGCAACTAACGGAAGATTTAAAATAATTTTCTTCTTAAGAAATAATTTCAGATTTTTTTCTTATTAGAAATACGTTATTATCTTAGTTCAGTACAAATCAGTAAAACATTTCTAAAATCATTCATTTCTCTATTGGAAAGAAAAAAAAAGAAAGATAGGTAGAGCAAAGAGATATATTAGTATGCGTGTCAATCAAAGATAAAAAGCGAGACGTGTGTTTTTAAAAGCATATCTACCATAAAGATAACAAATATCAATGTTCAAAAGAAAATATTAAGTAACTCCTATTACTGAATGAAGTCTTCAAGATGATGCTCATTTGAGCTGCAGACGGGTTGCTCTATTCCGATGAGTTTTCCAAAGTCTCTGTGTTTCATTTTTTATATTGAAAATTCAGTCCTTTTCCTTCAATGCAATTAATATCCCATTTATAATTATATTCATTCATTGATATTTTTGTGATTAAAAATTCATTCGATTATGCATATTAGCTAATTTATATAAATTTCATTGTGGAATGTTTTGAAAAATTTTGCTTAAAAAGGTGTCTGAATGTATATAAATGTCGACTGAATTTTAGTTCAAAATGAAGAAAAAATAGTAGCGTTGCTTTTTTAAAACAAAAACAGATAAATCTTTAAAATCTAATGTTTGAAAATACAATTATGTGGCATTCCCAACGGCGTGTCGATCACCATTTCGGTTTGTCAACTTTGAATAGCAAGAATGTTTTGGCTTGGCATGTCGTTCTAAGATCATCTTGTGCACACAAGGGCTAAATCAGACCGGGACATACGATTTTTAAAATGGATTCCGAACCACTGCGAGCATCCAGGGCACCTCCGGGACTCGAACCCGAAACCTACTTTACCGAGCGCCAGAGCACTAGCCACTCGGCCATCAGGCCCCTTGAATAGCGAGAAGACGTCAAAATCAGATATTTTCCTGAGACTTCAAAGAAAAGTTGCGCAACAGTTCTTTTTGTAAGCGGAGGAAATCCTCAGGCAATGCAAGACCCTCTGTAGGAATCTCCCAATATTACTTCTTTTTTATGGGGGGAGCAGTTACTGCAGTGCATTCCGCCGCTTTGAATCAAAGCCTCATCCTGTCGAACTATTGGAATTCTACTGTCGGAAAGGCAAAGACACGTATTTGTCTTTTGCGAAAGACATTTTTTTTTTTTTTTGTCAGGAAAAACTGCTCTTTGGTAGAAATAGAAGTTGCATATCAGAAAACGAAAAATATATAAAAGGTGTCACATTTTACATTGTAATAGAAATAAATTCTTCTTCTTAAAACCATATTCTTCTTGTAAAAATAAATTATTTTACCATTAACGTTATCTAGTTCTTTGTCACAATGTTCACTTTAGAATGGAAAGTTTTTGTATATACCTTCCCTTATACAGATCCCACTCACATTTCAGAAATATATAGCAGTAATTTAAATAAATAATTACTTCACTAAGCACTTTAAAAATCTTAAGTAATTTTCTATGCAAACTGTGAGGCGTATCTTTCTAGTTTAAAGTATAAATAAGTAATATGAAAAAAAAATTTTAAAGTCAATTCCTACTTTTTTTCTCTCTATTGCAGAAAGTTCTTTATAAATAATTTTCATTCATTTTTTAAGTTTATCTGGAGCCATCTATTGGTAGATGTATGCAACTTAAATCTAAAAGAAAACTTAAATTAATGAATTAAGTTTAATGAATGAATTAATATTTGAGAAAACTGCATTAACATCAGTGTCATCCACTACAAGTTCAAAAAAAAATGTATTTGAACTTGAGTGAATGAATAAAAAGTATTTTATGAACGATTGAAAATTTGAACAAGCTATAGATAGGGAGAGTGTGAGCTAATAGAAGAAATTGAAAAAGGAAGCAAATATTACCGCGCAGCTATTCATTCCGCTATTCATTCATGAATTTTAATAATTCACTTTTAAAAGTACAATTCAAACAATTAATATAAATGAATATTTTGGAATTTGAACAGTTTTATATGAAATCCGATTAAGAGGACTCATTACTCTAAAAAGTTATGCTTAGAAATTAGAAGTGAATGTACAGAAAAACTGTATAATTTTTATGATTCTTTGAAAATAATTTTGGCAGTTAAAAAATTATCTAGCTTAAAGTTTTGCCTTCTGTAAATCAACAGGAAATGAATTTCCTTGAGAGGGTAAAAAAAAATTACTTTAATTTAGGACATTTGCCAAATGATTTTAACTCAGAGTGTATCGCTAATGAATCATTTGAAAAATTCAATTTATATTTTACGTCTAGAGATAAAACTGTTTATTATAAAAAAGTGGGTTATAGGGTGTTTTCAAAATTAGTCAAAAACAAACAGCTCATGAACGGGAAATGGTTCTGAAAGATGTATATTAGATGTGCTTTGCTTTAGTTTTTACATTGCTTACGTAGTTGTTGAAAATTAATTTGTATGACCATTTTCGAATTTTGGTATACATACTTATTTTTGTTTAAAACCTTTTATGTATATTTTTTTACTTAAGATATTATTAAAAAAAAGAAAACTACAGAGTGAATATGGAATTCAGAATAAAGAATTTTTTTCTTGAAAATATTTATCTGAAAGCCACAATTCTAAGAGACAAAATATAAAGGTCACAGGGAAAAAAAACATTCAAATTTTGAATTGAATAGAATTCAGCTGAGTTTGAATATGACTATTACTCCTATCAAGGGCAAAATGCCATGAGATGAGACACATTTCAGTTTGATTAGTCGCTGTACGGTCATTTTGTGCACACTTTATGCTAATTAGACCAGGACCTAGAGTTTAACGTAGATACCGAACCACTCACAAACATCCCTGCCACCGCCAGGATTCGAACATGAAGACTGTGGTACCAAAGGTCAGAGCGCTAGCCAATTGGCCAACATGCCGCGTGAGATGAGACAGAGTATTTGCTGAAACGCTAACTAGAGAGAGAATTACTATAGTACGCTCACGACACGGAAAAATAGGAGAACGAAAGTCATTTTAAAAATAATTAGTTGGCATCTATGAAAATGTGAAGCCAATTGCATGGCATTTAGCCAATACTACAGAGGAGTCGAAGAATGTCAATGTGCAACGAGTAACATTCACGCCTATAATTCTGCAACAGCGCATGAACAAAATTTTAAAAAACCAGTCTCCTTTTCAAGTACAGTTTTCATACTTTATCTGATAAATAAAAACAACCAAGGTAAAGATACCACAAACAATCCAGCCACAAACAATCCATCAATGTGAATTTCCTCCTCCCTCTCCTTTTCTGAGATTTTTAGGAAGTGGTTTTAGGATCGTTAGGAGATTTAAGTTTTTTAGGGAAATTGCACAAGATCTGATTAGCATAAACTTTATGCGTTGCTTGAGTGGAATCCCTCTGTTTCCTCCACCTTTTCTTTACTGGTTGGCAAGTTCAAACGACCTCATTATACGCACTTATGCTTGAATATTCTCAGGATATTCAACTATTCACCACTACATAATTTCTTAGAGTGTATTCAAGCACTTTATTGGATAGCATATATCGGTACACAAATTTAACAACAAAGATAAATGAATGTGATTGGTAGCAGTTTATCACCAATGTGTTGACTCTTTGTTATTTTTATGTGAATTAGAGTCCTTCTACCAAAGATGTATATTTTCAGAGAGAATATTTCTTATAAATAAAGTTTAATTTTGAAGACATTTGTTATTATATTAAAAGACTTAACCGCTTTTTGAAAGTTAAAATCAACGAGGGTCCAATTGCATTTCATTTCGTTTCCTCAGAAAAGCCATTTTCTGATAACATCCTTCACGGAGGTGAACTTTATGCTACAATTAGTTTGTATATCAAGGCAAAGAATAAAAGACCTATTATTATGTTAGAAATATAATTAAGGAGCAATGCTAATTAATAATGAACAAGGAATTCGTCAAGAATAAGTACAAAAAAACAGACATTTTCTTCTTATACAGTAATATGAAGAAATAAAAATACAGTAATAAAAGAATAGATAATATATTTTAAGTATATATTATAGGTACTTTTTGGTACAATGTCTCATTTAAAAATCTCACCTCTATGATTTGCCCTCACCTCCGTGAATAGACGGAGATGAGGAACAAGCTCTCAATTTAAGCCGCAGTATTCAATACTAAAGGAAAATCCCTATTTTGGTTTTATTTAATATCTGCACATGTAATTCTTAACTGATAAATCAACATTTATTTTATGGCTGCTTAACTCTCTTTTAATTAGTAAACAATGAGGGGTGATCTTGCTGTTTTTGAGAACAAAACATGACATCTGATCATTAAAATCTACTTCACACTTTTGATTTCATTACAATTCTATACAGAGGCTGTTTTTAGCACCATGAAACCAAATTCACTGACTGTACTGTCATCTGTTAATTTAATAATGCTATATAATATTCGGTTCATGAAAGTGAGAATTTATTATAGGAGATAACTTACTATGCTCTAAAAACAAAGACATGTTGAAAAAGATTATCCATGTCTAATTACTATTAAGTTATATCCATAACTATTTAACTACTTTTTTTAATTAAATAATTAATCAAATGATCTTTAGAACAACATCGGGCTCGGAACCTGACACGAAGGTGAGATTTCACTAATTTGACTGAGATGTATGAAAATATAAAAGAGCTATACAAAATGTATGGGTACAACACATTTAGACTTCTTTCATTTATAATAAAAAATAGTTTAATAAAAATATCCCACATTAAATATGGAAGTTAAGATACTTAAGTGATGAAATTCATTTGATTCCTACTCTCGCTGGTATATTTTATGGGCAACTCAAGAAACCTGCCAGAATGTCCTTTAGAAGGACACTGCTGCAGAGGTTGCTGTTTTTCTTTGTGAGGGTTGGCGACGTCTACTGGAGTTCTATTTCTGTGCCTACCATCACTTATCAGTGCGTGCCGGAAGCTTTTATGCCACATCAAAGAATCAATTCATTTCGATGAAAGCTTCATTTACGAAAGGATATCTGATAATGCATCGCTCCCCTCCTTAAGTACTTCGTTTTTTTACGGATGGATTAATAGTATTAATAAAAACGCAAGTTTCTTCCAAATTTATATTTACTCAAGTATTTATTTAATAAAAACACGCAACAACAACAACAAAAAAGGAATACAATTTTTTTATAACTCCGTAATTGGGCTATTTGAGAAAATGTCGCCATGTGGCACTAATAGAAATTCCCCATCCTTTTGACATTTAAATGTTAGCTTACCGTTTTCTTTCTGTCTGTTGTTGGAATTTACTAATGAATACTATTTTAATAGTTTTAACTCTTGAAGAAAAGGAGAATAATTTTTTCGGGAGAAGGTAATGCATACTGATATACAATCTTTTTAAAATCGTTGGTGAAAAACCAAAAAAACTGTTAAAAGAAGGTTGAATTTCTTAAGAAAAACATAAAATTATCTCTATATCTATTCCTTTAAACTAGTTATATGAGACTGTAATTGAACTTTCTTTATTTTCATTGTTTGTATTTTGTTTCAGCAAGTTCCATCTAAAAATAACTCCTTTGTAAAGTTCTTTCTGACTATGCATTTGTATAAATATTTGCATATTTTTCAAATTCTCTTATTCTTCATGCAGTTTTCGTGTATGACATTGACTGATTTAAATTCTGAAATTTAAAAAGAGAATTATGAAACTTTAAATACCCTTATGTTTTTAATATTTTTACTTCAAATAATAATGAACAGCAACAGAAAAAAAAGCATCTTTTAATGCATAGAATATTAAATAATGAAACTGAAAGTTTACTGAATTAAGTCATAAACTGAACACAATTTATTCCTTGAAACATAAAAGCGCCAGAGACAAAGGACCTTCCGTTTTTCCAAGAAGCCTCCCCTGAAAGGATTTGGAGAAATATGAACAGTGTATTGTTTGTGTGCATCCAAACACATCATCATCATTATCATTTCCATGATTGACTCAAAGCATTCTACTTAACACATTGTAAAATTAACCCCATAAATGAAAAAAGCAAAAATCAAATCCAGTAAACAATTATATGATCATAATAATTACGATTAGTTAAGTCCTTATTTACATATTCACATAAAAACAAGTACAGACGATTAATTTTCATTATACCAAAACTTTCCTGACATTAAAACATGTAAACTTAAAACAAGTAATATAATAAAAGAAAATTTAAAGTCAATTCCTTCTTTTTTTTTTTTTTCACTCTCTATTGCAGAAAGCCCTTTATAAATAATTTTCATTCATTTTTAAGTTTATCTGGTACCCTCTATGGGTAGATACATGCAACTTAAATCTAAAAAAAAACTAAATTTAATGAATTAAATTTAATTAAGGAATTAATATTTGAGGAAACTGTATTAACATCCAGTGTCATCCACTACAAATTACAAAAAAATGTATTTGAATATGAAGGGATAAATAAAAAGTATTTTTATGAACGATTGAGAATTTGAACAAGATATATATAGGGTGAGTGTGAGCTACTAGAAGGAATTGAAAAAACAATAAATCAAATCCAGTAAACAATCATATAATAATTACAATTACTTAAGCACTCATTTACATATTCACATAAAAAAAATGTAACATTCGCAACAATTAGATGCAAGAATCTATTGATACTCCAAAATGTAATAAAACATTGAGTCGTGAATAGTTTTAATAGAGAATGAAACATTCTATTCTTCCTCGATTCTTAATTCTATGAATAACTATTCATTCATTCTATTTTAAATCCGAATGCTCATTTAGGATACAATGAAAGAACTCATTCGTTCCGATTCTCAATTAAATTTTAAAGAATGGTTGCCGTCTCTCAAACTTAAAGAAATGAAGATTGAGAATAATGGAAGAGGAAGCCATCTTTGAAAATAAAATAAAACGGAGAAGAACACAGCCGCGAATGAATTCAGTTTTAATTCGTTGCTCTTAATTAATCACTCGCTGTTTCATCCCTTTCTTTTGTCGGTGTCAAACAGACAGCTGAACTTTGCACGACCATCAAGATGCTTCCTTTCTGAACGATTCACGCTGTCTGTCCTCATCGAGTTTATTTCCTTTCAATGGATAAACGTTTCGATCGAGTATTTCTGGAAAAGTTTCAGAATCATTAAGTGAAATTCTTTTGAATATTTTTTAATTGCATCGAAATGAATCGGATTTGTTGTCTAGTCAAAGGAAATTTGGCAGATGTGTTCCTTCATTCTTAAATAAATATATAAAATTATCTGTATATTTATTCCTTTAAACTAGTTACATGAAAGTGCAGTTGAACTTACTTGAACTTCATTATGTTTGTACATCGTTTCTCAAAGCTTCCATCTTAAATCACTGCCTCGTAATTCCTCTCTCACGATGCATTTGTATAAATTTTTTGCATATTTCTCAAATTCTCTTTTGCCTTGTACAATTTTCTTCTGTGATTTAGATTCCGAAATAAAAATAGAATTATGAGACTTTAAATAACCTTATTTTTTAAATATTTTTCCCCTTAAATAACAAGGGGCAGCAACAGAAAAGGCATCTTTAATATACAGAATATAAAAAAAAGAAACTGAAAGCTTACTGAATTAAGTCATTAAACCGAACATAATTTATTCCTTGAAACATAAAGGCGCCATAGACAAGGACAACCCCGTTTCGAGGAACTCTCCTTGATAAAAAGATTCTGAGAAATATGAGCAGTGTATTGTTTGCTTGTTTCCAAAACACAACATCATCATAATTATAATAATTTTCATCATTGCCTCTAGCATTTTAACATTCTACTTAACACTGTCAAAATGTACCTCATAAATGAAAAAAAAAAAAAAAAAGCAATCAATCAAATCCGGTAAACAATTATATAGTCATAATAATTACGATTAGTTAAGCACCTATTTACATATTCACATAAAAAATTGTAACATTCGTAACAATTAGATGCAAGAATTATTGATATTCCGAAAATGTAATAAAACATTGAGTCTTGAATACTTTTAACAGCGAATGAAACATTCTATCCTTAATCAATTCTTAATTCCATGAATAACCATTCATTCTATTTTTAACAAGAGTTTATCAGGAATTCTCATTTCAGATACAATGAAAAGAACTCAATTCGTTCCGATCCTCAATTAAATTTTAAAGAATGGTTGACGTCTCAAAAGTAAAAGAAATGAAGAACGGGAATAATGGAAGGGAAGCCATCTTTGGAAATGAAACGGAGAAGAGACACAGCCCGCGAATGAATTCGATTTTAATTTTTTGCTCTTAATTAATCACTCGCTGTTTCCTCCATTTCTTTTGTCGGTGTCAAACAGACAGCGAAACTTTGCACGAGCATCAGGGTGAAAGATGTTCCTTTTCTGTCTGTCCTCATCAAGTTTATTTCCTTTCAATGGCTAAACGTTTCAGTCAGTATTTCTGGAAAAGTTTCGGAATCATTAGGTGAGAAATTCTTTTTGCGGTTTTTAATTTCATCGGAATGAATAGGGTTGTTGTCTGGTCTCGAAATTTGGCAGATGTGTGCTTTCTATCATGGCGAGTTTAAGTTTGCTGTACTTTTTTTGAGATGTAACGCCTAAAAGACTATTACCATATGATGTTTATGTGTTTTTACAAATTAGATAAAAACGTTGTTAAGAGATTGGTGGAATTGGAAAATTAAAAACGAATTTTTCTTGAGATTTGCTAAAAATATATTACTTCTTGCCTCATAAAGAGTATATATATAAAGGAGTATATATATATAAATATATATACTCATTTATATATGTGTGAAATAATATTCAAGGTGATTCAACGGTCATGATACAAACTTTGGAAGTTTGATATAGCTCACTAAGCATACATTTTTGGGTGAGATAGCAGGATGCTTTACTGAAGAACCGGAAGTGTCCAAACTGATGCCCTTTACATGGCGAGTTTCAAGTTCTAAGGTTAGAAACACCGACTCGCTCTCTATTGAATACCTATTCTGTGTCGGCAACTATGTTTTTATTTATGAGACTTCAATTGACGGCAGTCGATTCAGTTAAATTACCAGGAATTCACTCCTTCGACGTTACTAAATATACATGATTATGGTTGGTGGTAATTTTGAGCATTTATTGTAAACATTGAAACCAAAATGATCGACCAAGACCATTGATGTTGTAAATAAACAGTGTTTTCCCTTTCACGTCTTCGCTTTTGTTTTCGTGCCGCAACGTGTCACTTCCGACACTACATTCTTAACCAAAATGTATATTTTAGTGAGTGCTTTATTATGCCTCAAAATTTGCCCAATGACGAGTGGATCACCTTGTTTATATATATATACAAATTTCATCAAAGTTGACAGAGACGTTTCCACAGCAAAAGCTGGAACAAATGAAAAAAAATTCAAAATTGGATTAATATTCGTTAAATGATAATTACACAATTAGGGTCTATGCCAATTTAGTGATTTTTTGTGGTTGATGCAATTTTTGTTGCATTGTTCATAGACAAGAACGACATACGCGCAACTGGCGTACCGGTTACGAGTTCCAATGTGGTTTAAGAACAACTAAACCTCCACATCTTAAAAGTTAGTTAAATCTGCCTAATGTAGTTGTAAATTAATAGACCGACTTAAAATAAATAAATAAAGCATAATTGTCGAGGAATAGTAACAACCTAAAATTTTGTTTAAAAAATGTGAAAAAAAATTGCAATCTAAATTTATTGATCAAAATATCCTGCCCAAATCGCAGATTAGAAACAGAAAATAATTTGATTTTGTTGTCCGCAAATCGATGTTTTTTTTTTTGGTTGACAGCAGATGAATAAGGCTCGTCAGGTTTCTCCTTTCCCCTCTGCCATTCAACGATCTTGGATTTCAAGGCCATAAGTCAGGGGGAGAAAAATGTGTTTCCTTTTCCCAGAATCGAGTAATGTAGGACGGTAGGGGGGGATAATAATAGTACATAAGTGCATGCACTACATAAATAATAGATTGTGTTCTAACAATTTCATGCAAATTAAAAATTAAATTATTCGTCTTTTAATGTCTTTTTCTGTTTCATTAAAAAGGATGTCCTAATAAAAAAATTACGTAGTCAATTCTAATTATATCTTTTTCAATTCCTTCTATTAGCTCTCACAAGCAATACGTAAC
>BPLR01018868.1:0-71247 GCA_021605095.1 Caerostris extrusa
TCAACTTTAATATCAAAGACTTCTTTCCTCATTTCTGCAAATTTTATAATAATTATTTTAGTTAGTCAAATACATCAGTACTGGTGATCTGAAAATATTTTTATTATTGCCATCTACTCTGTTGCAGCAATACGAGATGAAAGTTTTCAATTTTTCATTTGTTTCATTTTTGAAGTCCCTGTATTTGCTTATGACGTTGTTGTTAGTTTGAATCCCCGATGGTCGTATTATCTTTACTATTTTGGATATTTTTAATTGCTTTAAAAAGCCGTTGTTGAAAATATCTCGAATAATAATTCTGTCAATCTGTTGACAACGCTTGTTTTTGTAAAAGAATTTTTGGTTTCCAAAATAGAGCTTGGATTTCCAGAAAAAGTGTCCTATCTGTGTTCTTAAAATATTTTATTTCCTTTTTCTTTAAAGAGGTGGGCGAAAATAACGTGTGGAATAGAGTTCCATTTTATTCAAATATTCTTTAATTAATCTCTGTATGAGATAAATTCATTTGCAACATACTAATATCATTCTTGAGATGGTTGCACAAATTCTACTTTGGTTGAAAAGTTCTAATTAAAAAGTCCACTCGGTTTTGGCAAGAGACATTTCTCTAATTAGGGAAATCACGGAGTATATGAAGTTCCATCAAAATCGACGACAGAAAACTACGACGACTTCAACAGAATATCAAGGAACTCGCCATGCACTACGTGAAGCGCAGAGACAAACATCCTCGTGGCCGAGAGAACACAAAATTTGTCAATGGATAAGAGACCTCTGAGTGAGTTTCCAGCCATTTTTTAATTTTTATGATAACAGTATTGCCCAAATTAATGAACCGATTGAATAGAATTAATAAGTTTTTCACCGAAAACTAAATACTTGTTTAGTGAAAATTAAAATAAATTATCCAATAAAGAATAACTTATTTTAAATCATGATTAATCACACTTATTTGCGGCCTGTTTACTGATTTTCTAAATAGCGTCGTACTTTGTTAAAGTTGAGAAATTAAAATAAATTTCCATTTTTGTAAATAATAGCAGTTGGTGTTATTATTTTTAAATTCAATTGCTCTTTTATGCATTGGAATATGCAGTAAGAGTGGAATATGCTGCTTTAATGAAGCTGGCAATGCAGAGACCGTTAGGGCACATGCCATAAGCAAGGGGCTGCACCGCTGTGACTCATTGAGCACTATCCAGGAGAGACATGTAGCTTGAGGATGAGGCAACGGACGCGAGGTCACACTACCCCCACAACGCTCTATTAGACAGGGACCTACGGTTTAAAGTGGATCCCGAACACACTGCAAACATCCATGCTGCCTGGACTCGAACCCGGAATATAGCCGAATATAGACCGAATCAGCATTGAAATATCATCATCATTGGCGCAACAGCTCCGTTGTGGGCCAATGACAGATTACGAGGCGAAAGATGTTTTTTTTTTTTCATGTGGTAGGTTGTCAGCCCTACTCCCAACACTCAATAGCCCTGTTAGACAGGGACCTACGATTTAAAGTGCATTCCGAACCACTACAAACATCCCATGGCATTGCCGTGATTCGGACCCCTAAACCTCTGGCGGCCATCAATCCCCCTAATTCATCTGTTAGAACAATAAATTTAAACATCGACTCTTTTTTTACTGCAATAACTACTCTTTTTAAAAAATACATTTCTAAGACGCAAGTAAAATATGATTGAAGTTTAAAAGACGTTGGAGCTTCATCTTTCGGATCGTTCACATGAGATGAGATGAACAAACGAAGTTTTTCTTGTTTCAGATACGTTTCACGAAAATCGAGTTTCCTGTTTTTATGATTCATAAACTTAAACGATTGAATTTATTTTCAAAGAACCCATGAAGGATGGTGGCGAATCATTTGATTTTCGTATGATGAAGCGAAACTCTTTAATGCAAATAATCAAATTCCCTATAAATAAGATTAAAATAAAATAAAAGTGAATCGAGAAGATTTCTTCATGGAAAATGAACTTTCGCGAGTGACTTTGCTCATTCATGCGAGAAAATCGGCTTTCAGTTTTCGCAAATGGCGTCGGATTCCTGAAAGTGCGTTCAGGACGGGAAGAAGAAAAACTGAAATTAAGCAATAGCTTTCGCATTTTCCCTCGAGAAGAAGTTTGCTGATTTTCGTTACTTTTCTTTTAATCCGAGAATTTACATTAGTCACAATAAACACACTAGCATAGAATATGATTTATAGATAGGTTTTAAGTGTCACACAAAAAAGGCGCATTCAAATTCGTTACGTCTTGAATTTTGTTATTCAAAAATCATTGACGCTTATCTTGACTATTTTTTCACAAAAATTCGGTCAATTATTTCTCACAACATAAAACTGATATTTTTAAGATATGCATCATTTCGTTTTGGTTTATTAGTATAGAAACCATATGATAGATAAATCATTTCTAAAAATAATTGATAAGTCATTTCATGCGAAATTGTTTTAATACTTTCAGAAAAAAAAAAAACCGATAAAACAAATTGATGAAAGAAATATTTCTATATATTTGTTATTTTTTTTGTGGAGGTTTATTTTCGATTTCCTGAAAAATTTTGAACAAGATATTAAACCTAATTCTACTTTGCTTAAAATTAAAAAAAAAAATAATTTTTAAATTTTTAAAAGTTTTCCTCAACCATCAAACAACTGAAAATATGCAATTTATTATTATTCATCATTTATTTATTGATTGATTGATTGAATTTTACTCATTGATTATTATTCAATATTGTAAAAAGTATTATTAATTTGTATTGATAATTATTATTAATAATTTATTATTAATTATTTTTTGTTTAAAAAGGGCCAGTTAAAATGCATTTACATAAATTTATACGAAGCATGCTTTGTTTTATGTAACAATTAACATATCGGAAAAAAATAAAAGAAATCACAAGTTTTCTTATTAATAATCACATTTCTGAAGTAAATGATTTATCAGATAAAAAAAGAAGAGCATTATAATTATTTTACAAAGATTTGTGAAACTGTTATACAATCTTACGAGGAAAATATGTTTACCATCGAATCTGCTCGTTTTTAAATCAGTACTATACAATGCCAGAGTGATTTCGAACTACCACATCTCTTCTAGACGCCAGTATGCGTGTTATCACTGTCCCACGAGTCGAGCTAAAGCAATGACTGCAATGCTCTCCGCAGCGTATTGAAACATAAAACCACCTACAAGATTAACAGTACACGTTAAACTTGTAGACGTGTCTAGAGGTACGTGTACACGTTACCTCTAGACACGAAACTTTTGCCAATCAAACCGCAGTGAAGCGTCTACGAGGCTCATTTTCCCACTTCATTCCCCCCCACACTTCATGCTATGTTTGCAATGCCTTAATTCTTTTTTGTTCTTCATAATAGAATGTCTTTTTTCATGATAGATCTAAGATAGCTTTTTAAAAGCCTCAGAGCCGAGAAAGATCTATCGACACTTTTGGTTTGCTGCTAAAGCAGCCATTGAGTTTGCTAGTGCTGAAAGGGCTAGTGCTGAAAGCCACAATTGAATTGCTGTCTTAACGTTTGATTATAACATTAACTCCTGGAATTTGGGGAAAATAAAAACTATTTCTAAAAAAAGGTCGGATTTTTATAGGTACTCCCCTCCTCTGTCGAGCAGTGCTTAAGACTCATAAGCTCCATCCTCTTAACCACAACCGATTCGTATGCTTCATATAACTCAACCATCTATTTCGAAGGGAATTTTAACTGTTGGGGTCGAACCTAACATGGAGTTTCAAAGCACCGGCACAGGGAATCGGAGCCCATTAAAAAAAAAAAAAAACCACCGAACCGATTCGATTCCAGAGGTCAGCGCATTGCATAATGAGCGCGTGTTTTCATTCTGGGTAATGGTCTTTAATTGAAGCCTTCGATTGGGAAGATGCCACTTTGCCGCCCTCCCCAAAAATAGGCTTGGTGGCTTTTGTTGATATTAAAAACAGGTAATTGGCTGGTGTGAACATCAACAGCATCGCTGGATGGATGTCTGATGGTAAGTGGTGGTATTGAAAAAACTAAATGGAGCCCATTTAGAATCCGTGTGTTTATTATGTGGATGGAGAGAATTACCTGTTAAAGATCCTAAATGTATGTTAGCATTTAATAAATACGGAATTACGAACAAAAAAATAAATGACACTCAAGTAAATCTATATTTATGAACCTTCCTGTAGAATGACTTGCAGACAAAAGGGTTTGAAATGAGCGTCCATTTCATAAACATCCAAGAGTTTAGCCATGGAAGGGGTTTTTTTCTGCTAAAAACTTTTTTTGAGAAAAAACTAATTGTCCATTTATTGACTGTGGTTATATAATAATCTCCAATAGACTATTTTCAAAATAATATTATTATTATTATGGGTTTATATATTTTTTGTAGCAGACTGATCATTATCCGTGTTCTGTGTTTCGAGGGTCCAATATGTTAATTTAGAAGAAAATAGAAAATTTCGTTCTTGAAAGACAAACAGATGAATAAAATTTTTGCCAAAATAATTTAAAAGTAAATTGCATCTGGAAAATTTTGACATAACATTTTAAGCTATTTTTTTTTATTTAATTATTAGGAAATACAAAATACGATCAAAATGAATTTTTTGTTGTTGTTGTTTGTTAACTAACTATGCAAATGCGAACGTTTGTTTGACTTTTTTTCGATAAACCACTACTTAATGCTGGCCTTTGTTTATTTTATCAGAAAGGAGGAGGGTTATTTTAGAAAATTCATTGTATAAGCGATTAGTGTAATTATATATGTGTGTGTGTGTGTGTGTGTGTGTGTGTGTAGGGGGGTGTTATGCTACTATTTTTTAAACATAAAATTCAATTTCCCCTCCTCGATCTCAAAGGGTGGCCAAGAAGCTAGCGCTCTGGCCTTTGTAACACAGGTTTCAGGTTCGAATCCTGGCGTTAGCATGGCTGCTTGTGATTGGTTCGGAATCCACTTTAAGCCGTAGGTAACCTTTAACTGTAGGTCCCGGTCTGATTAGCCCTCGTGTGCACAAGATGACCGTAGACCGACCAACCAAACCAATCGATTACAACGAAAGGTCTTCTTAGTGTATGGAATTAAGTGCCCATTCGCTTAATCTTTTGGTTCGGATATCATTCGTGGAATTTCGAATCGAGCTCCCTCAGTTAAATGCACTCTCCACCAAGCCCGGTGAAGAATGATATAAAGTCAAATACATTACAAAAAAAATAATAATAAAGATAGGTTGCACTGTACACTGAACTGAGCTCAGGTACAAAACTCAGTTATTATTCCTGCTTGAACTCGTGTCCAGAGGAACTGAGGTTCAAACTCCTGGTTGCATTGTTGTAGTCACCGCTTTCAGAAACAAGGAGACTCAAGAACAAGGGTGTCATTGCGTGCAATGCATCAGTAGTTAGGTTACCTGGTGATAGTTTTCGGGTTTTCTCCCATGCACACGCACATGAGGAGCGGTTACGCTTAAACAAGGGGGCTGAATGTTCTGGAGGCATTGTTGTAGTCACGGCTTTCAAAAACAAGGAGATTTCCCCACATACCCATCGATGGGATGTTCGTGGTGAAATCCAACGATGTTCCACCCTCATATATAGTCCTAGGTACGAGGATATGAAGTATGGAGAAAAGATAAGTTACCCTAAACAGTCCTCTTTTCTACACCCGTCTGTGGACTGGTCTACACAAGGTCCACCGATGTTTCACCCTCACTTTTCGAACGAGTAGGAGGGTGCAAAGCCGCACGTGAGGTGTTTAGAACAGAAAGAACAGCTATTATTCCCACACTGATTCCATTTAATGTTCGATGGTTATTGATTAAGAAGTCGGATCTAAGCGACAACGACCTCTGACCTTGAAGCAGAATGAGTCTAATGACGGTTACACGAACTCTTAACTGCCCAATTATCACGCCGCTTCCATTTGCATTCCCATACTAAAAAGAAGCGTGCGGCGGTCTCAGACTTTTCTCTGACGAACACACACACAAGAAAAAGAAGACCCACCCCCGCAGTTAGGGATGAATGGAACTGGTTCGAATGGGAAGGAAGGAGTCCCATTGTGAGCTCCAGCAGGGATCTTAATTGTTAATCCCCCAGATGGATCGGATTAAATCGTGGGTGGGTTGACCGATGGGGATGCCGGTGGTGCGAACCTGTGAGGGCGGATGGCCTTTTTTTTGCAGAACTTCCGTTTCTCTTGCTGTTTTTTTTATTGCAACTGCTTATTCATAGATGGAGTTCTGGGCGAGACGCTGGGAAGTCAGACCACTTGAAATAAATTTCTTCTCCAAATTTTCTTTATTCTGTCAGAAATTATATTTTTGTAACAGTTTTAAACCGTTCGTTTATGAATCGAAAGTTCGTAACGGTTTAAAACAATTCGTTTATGAATCGAAAGTTCGTAAAGGTTTTAAACAATTCTTTTAAAACCATTACAAACCTTCATAAACCATTATGGAAGGTTCATAACGGTTTATGAAGATATTCTACTCTATAACATTTTGCTTTGCGTAAATATTTTTTGATATCTGATTTTCTATTAGACATTTAGCTATATTTACCATGTAATTAACATATTTACTCTTTAATATATTAACCCTTGATGCATCTACAAATACTTGCTTTTTTTATTTCTTTTCCGCAAACGATCACGAAGTCATGTTTATTTTCATGTGTTCTATGAACCGGTTGAATCTGGCAACAACAGAATAGACGCATTCGAATTTTATATTTTCACAATATTCCTAAATATTAATATTTTTATCCTTTTCTAATTAATAATAATTCTACTTCTAGATTTTCTTAAAAATGTTAAATTATTAAAATTAAATTATAAAACTTCCAGATATAATATATAACTCATACAATCGTATTTTATAATGGATGTTGTAAACGAGGAACATTTCAAACAACTGCTAATAAACTTTTTAATCGATATAAAATATTTTTATCTATTAAGAAATGATTTATATTTACCCTTATGCTATACTTATTAATCACCAGATTTTTGTCCATATTGTTTTTAATAATTCAATTCCTGCCATAATTTGAAGCTTACAATTAATTAAGACAATAATAGAAGATTAAATATTAATTATTATAAAATATATTTAATACTGGTAATTAAATTATTGTCAGTAATTTTATTTTTTTCTGACGGGGAAATTTCTCATTTAATGTTTATATTTTATAAAAAATCAGGAATACATCTTTTAATTTATAGAATTACAAATAAATAAAATATATTTCGATGATAAAAAATTATAAAGATTTTTTTAATCTGAAAGTTATCTATATTAATTTTCCTTTTAAATTTTTATAAGCTATAAATATAAATCCTTATTAGCCAGCCACAAGTTTCTGGCGATTTATGTAATTCAGAGTTAAACTGTCCTGTTACAACTCCATTGCCCCCTCCTTACATATTAAAAAATAAATAAAATGTTCGCAGATAAAAGATAAATATTTCGCAATGAAAACTTCACGAGTTGCTTTCGGGCATTTAATTGTCTACGGGGGAATCTCTAGAATTGAAACGATGCACCCACATGGCCTACTTTTAGCCGCCTTTAAAAAAAAAAAAAAAGTTGATAATGAATAAAAATGCTCAGAAAACCGGCCTTTACTCGCATATAAAATAAACACTCCTCTGAAAAAATTTTTATTGCTCTTTTTCCAGTGGATAATTGAATACTTGAAAGCAATAGTAAGCTTCTGTTTTTGCTTCAGTGGTTTTCTGCTGGCAATGACTATTGTAGTTTTTACATTTAATTGTGGCGCCATCTAGTGGTGATAAAATAATTTAATTTCTCGATTTTACATTACATGATTCGTTGTATGAAATAAATTATTTATGTAATAAAAGTAATATTTTTTAATTTATCCCACATTATTTTATACGTTGTATCAATTAAAATAATAATAATTAATTATTTATATAGTAAGAATTAGGTGAAGGAATAATTTTTCTTGGCATATTAATTAATATTTACTTTAAATCAATGGTCCTTTAGCATATGTGGTTTGTAACCTCCGTTTACAATTAAATATTTACAATGGCTATTAAAACCACATTGTATGAATTTTATATTTTATAATATAAACCTAATAAACCATATTTGAAAAAAATGTGTATTCATAATCATGAAATCAAAATATTAAATAAAAATGGCAGTAATTATTTAAAACACTGTAAAAAAAATTTTAAACGGTAAAAATATTGTTTATTAACAATATTAATAACAAAAAAGTAAATAGGATAACTTTAAATGGGAAAAAAATATTTGGTTAAAAAGTTAGGTACGATGGAAATTTTCTTGTGTGCGTCTGTAATAGGAGGGAAAAAAATCAGGTAATTCATCAACGAGTAAGTATTTAAGGTATGAAGTAATTAATTATCATCTTCTTTGTTCAGAAAACAAATAATCGATTTGTGATAACTATTGATTTTAGTCTTTCTATGTAATGTGAGAGAATTGCACCAATTTTTGTTCCAACGCATGTATTGGTGAATTTGTTCATTTTTAACAATAATTTCTCCACCAAAAACTTAATCAATGGTTTGGCATCATCTGAAGCAAAATTTACATTTAAACGAAATCTTCCAAAAGTTAATGAGCATTTGATCCAGTTCTTCTCTAAGTTCTGTAGCTCCCTATTGATGTGTATGGCAGTAACTAGTAAATGAACTTGATGTTTGGAATGTTATGATTTGATGTAATGTAAATCACTATGACCGTAATTTTATTATATCTTATTAAATTAAGTAATCAAACTAAGGATACAAATCAGTAAAGCATAAATAATAATTCATTTTCACCTGTTCCAAAACCGCAACAACCATTATTTTTTCTCCCTTACTTACCTCATATTTAGCCTAAGGGATACTTGAACCTACTTCTTTATCATAATTAGATTAAAATCTGTATAGGACCGTTGTTTTGAATTTAGTTCATTACAAAGCAACTGGAGTTTGTTTAAGTGATCATTATTCTGATGAAACTGACCGTTTTCTGCTCTATCAATGTAAACAAAAAGTGACGAACGTGAGCACAAAATGAGCAAAAATTGCCCCGCCCACTTCCGTCAAAAAAAAAGTTGTCGAATTTGCTGTCTCGATTCTCATGTAAGAAAATATATTTCATTAACTTGAAAATTTTAAAAAGGTATTGCTTTCTAAAATTTTTACGACCAACACGGTGTCAGTATTCTTCCCCTTTCAGAAAATTACTTTAATATCAGAACTAGGTAAAGCATTATGAAAGAGCAGCTGCACAGTAAATAGTAGGGCCATCCAATTAAATTACCCCCGCCCCGCCTAATGCCAGATAAAAAGTTATTACAGACCACCATCTTAAACGATTATAACTAATAACTAAGATTTAAAAAAGATAGTATGAAAATTTTTATTAGTAAATGTATAGATACCATGAACAAATTTTTCCCCCTTATTTTTTATTGTTAAGAACTTGATGTTTGTATTGCCCTGATTTAGTGAAATGTAAATTGCTACGGCCATAATCCGCGTTGTCTGTGAGTGGAAGGATTATCTTTATATTAGTTTTGATTAATTATATTGATTGTTTGATTAATAATAATTTCAATTTATTGATTATTAATTTCGTTTTTATTCTGTCCCACAGAAGTTGAAGACATCACTGCGAGTAATTTCATGGACAAGCTGGACAATGGAGTGATCATCTGCAAGTTGGCGAGACTCATCCAGCAGAAGGCGGAGGAGTGCAAGAGACGAGGACTCATCACGGAAGTGAGAACCATCCTCTTAGTGGATACGTACACTCAATATAAAGCATGAACACATTCGCATGGGTGATCTATCAATAATGGGTTTGGAATTGGCTTATGCGGGTGCGTGGCGTTTCTGAACTGAGTGAAACCCGGTAAAGGAATCTGAAGCAAAAACTTTCCTTAAAAATCCTGGATGGGCACGGTACAGGTTCTTTCGTTGCACCTCAGGTGGAGTGGGAGAATACCCAGATTCGGATGGTTGTCCGTGGGTTCACTTCAGCAGGCTCCTGATAGTGTAACCTGGAAGTTCTGATACCATTTAAACCTTATTAAATGATTTTTTAAGATTTAAATGGTATGAATATTGCGCGATAATCAATTTATACAATATTCCACTATATGAATTATTGTTTTATTTACTACACCCGTATGAAACTATTAAAAAGAAATGTTTTTCTAACTAACATAATTATTAAAATAAGATTTTTTTTTAGTTTATTGTAAAAAAGTTACTCCACCAGACCCCGCTATTCTTTTAAAGTGCTTTTCAACCAATAATCGATTTAAAAAAAGCTGAAATGTTTGGAAAAAAATAAAACTCCTTATTGCCAAAAACAGTTCAGGGGCAACTGCCGTACCAGTTACAGAGTTCCAATGTGGTTTTAAGAACCACTACACCTCCACATCTTAAAATTAATTGAAACATTTGCACAAATGAGTTTGCTTAAATTGTTGAATAAGAATACTGATTAAAATAAAAGAATTGAAGAAAAAACATCTCCTGCTCGAGAGCAATTAAAACAGGAGATCGAAAAAACAAAAGCTATCAGTACAATTAGGTGTCCGTTACACGATGTCCCCACCCCCTTCCCCCAAAAAATAATAAATAAAAATAAATACATAAACATGACAATTACAATATAGTACAAATACAAAGTGATGAATAGATTTGAACAGGTTACATGGAAAACTAAGGGATGAGGTAGCCATTGCTAGAAATGATGACTAAAGGAACCAATGAAGCAACTTTTAATATTCTATAAGAAAACGACAGTGAAATAGATAAAAACAACTGCAGAGAAACAGATAAAATGAAATTCAACACGTAATAAAGAAATTCCCAACTTTGAAACATCTGTCAATAAAATGCAAGTTCTTGTCGCTTACGAATCTTGCTACAAATCATTTGTTACCAAAACAGTTTAATTAAATAGCCTGTAACATTTAAAAACATGGTTGAAGTTAATTTTACTCTTAATCATTCAAGGAAGACCATTCTTGTAAATGCCATTTTGATTTCATTCATCGTACTTAAAAAAAAAAAAAAAAAAAGAAAATCGCAAGAACCAGCTACATTAAAAAGCTGAAAGTTTATAGCATTTTTCCTCGTAGAGTGTGAAATGAATGATGAGTCAAGATTTTTTTAAAATTATGTGATAATAAAAATAATTGTTAGATTCAATTGTATTTTCTTTTTATCTAATAAACTGTCATTCGTTTTTTCAGAAGAAGAAAAAGTAAAATGAATGTAAAAAAAATGCATATTAATAATGTTTTCTATCATGATGACAAGTCACTCACTAGCTCCAGATACTTTTTGTAAAGTAATAAGTCTCAGGATAAAATCAAAGTCAGCATGCAATAAAGAAACTCTCAACTTGAGAACAGCTGTCAAACATCTCAACCAGGAAACATCTGTCAATGAAATGCGAGTTTCAATCGCTCCTCGTCTGGTGACAGGTGTCGATGGAACGAAATTCGAGTGAAGAATACGACATCATTCGATAAGATCGAACCATTCTTTAAAACTCTTTCTAGTCAACTTGCAATTATACAGCTTTTGAACTATTGTATCATTCCGATAATAGACCTGGCATCAGCTACTGAAACCTTTTTTCTAGAAGAATGGAAATCGAAAGAAGAATAGAAAAGAAGCATTTTTTTTGATGTCTAGATTTTGCTTACATTCTACTAGCCTTCAATTAACCCCTTTCGAGCAACAAAGAATCGTTTAGTTTTTCCCCCTCTCATCAGTTAAACATGTCTAGATCATTTATTTGATAGTGAACAGTTTCTTCTTCCGTTTTGGGTTAAATTTAAACCATACGATACACTTAAATTATGTTCAGTAAAAGAAATAGCCGAAGTTATTGATTCGCATTATCAGAAGTGATAATCTATAGTGTGGAATTTAAGATAAAGAGATGAGAGTAAGATAAAAAATTACGATTATAATGCAAGACTTCCCATAAAGCTCAACTGTCATACATTTGGACATTATCTTCGATGTGAAAGCATCTATAAAATCGATTAAAGTTGCTGGTTCAGAAGTTGGAGTGCTACTTTTCAATGTCCAGTTTGAAATGTTAACCTCAGAACTAATCATTCGGAAAATATAAATGTATCATCTTGTGGAGGAAGATTGAAAACTATAGTGAAAGGGTAGAGGGCCATGTAGCCGCAAGAGAAGAATGCTGCCTGGGCATGCTGTTATATCTCTTGATCCAGACATGTGACGGGAGTGAAGAAAGGTGTCTTTGAAAAGTCTCAGATCTCAATATTACAATAAAACACACTGTGAAATAAAATTATATGCGACAAATCCAAAATTGTGGAAAATCTTGTGATGTCGTCTTATAGGCAACGGATGCGGAAGCTAAATAGTATTACAGAAAATAGAAGGTTTCAAGTTGAATCAAGAAATTACTATGCAGATAAACAACGTGAGTACAAGACATGAATCCTATTATGAAGGATGCCATTGAGCCAAGTGGTATAAGTGATGTAGAACCTATTCTAACTGTAAAAGAACTTTTCAAGGGTGTATATTGGATGATCAGTCTGTTCAATAAATGTGTCATTCATTCCTTTGTCTCCTTATTTCATCTAGCACCCCTCTCCTTATCTCTCCCCTGCAAATCTGTTCACAGAGATATTTCCACACGTTAAGACAGACCATAGTACTGTCTCTCTGGATTATTTTAATTATTTATTTATTAGTTTTCCAATTTTTTTATTTACTCACTGAACTATATTCAATATAAAATAAACAAATCATAATAAAAGAAAATAAATAGATTTTTTTTTTTCTTTCGAAAAATGAATCCTGAGGTGGTTAATATTTTTTGACAGCCATTCTGAAACTAAACTGCTTTCTTAAAAAAGACGTCTTTCAATTATTCACATCATGGGAAAGAATATTTTTTATGTTATTTTTGAATAATGATGCTTGTGTTGTGTTGTTTAATGGATGTGTGTCTTTCTCTATGCAGCCCGTCCCTTCGGTGCGCTTCAAGTGCTGGGAGAACGCCAAGTCGGAGTCGTTCTACGCAAGGGACAACGCCGACAACTTCATCCGATGGTGCAGGAAGTTCGGCGTCCACGAGGCAGTCATCTTCGAATCGGATGGACTGGGTACGCTCCTCCTACCTTTCCTACTTTTTTTTTAGGATTTTATGTTTTTTAACTAACACGTCTACGGAAATGTAAAAGAAAAAAAAAAAATATTTGCCTATACTCTACGTTTAAAAACGTTTTTAATAATTATTATATTTAAAAAGAATTCTGAAATTCTAAATGACGGATGCTAGCAGAGTTCTGGTTAGTTGTATAAATCGCTTTGAAAACTTAATTTTGAACTCCCAATTCACGTATAATTTCACCATTGTAGAAAAGTAAACATCCGTTTTAAAAGCTGGAACGGGCGAGTTGATGACTTTATAGGGATGCTCGTTAGTAAGATTCGTAAGAAAAATTTAGCAGTAGTTGTGATTTTTTTTTTTCCATCTAATTTTCCTTTTGATTGTATGTCATTTAAAATTCTAATTTATAAAAATAAAAATTATTATTATTATAATTAAAACCCCTTTTGAAATCATCTTTCTTCCCATATTACTTTACTTTGTTTAAATCTATCCAACTTAACAGCTTATCGATTGACCAACCCCCATCTGTTGTCGAATTATACCTGTAGTCCGACCACCGATTGTGTGGAAAGTTAAACGTCCGGTTTAAAGGCGGAAAAGGAAGAATCGATTACTTTATGGACGTGCTAGTCAGACATACGCTGGCTATAACTATCTTGAAAGAGAAAAGTTCAATAGTCACTGATGAATTTTTTGTATCTAATTTTTTTTTGAAAATGTGCAATTTAAACTTATAATTATTAAAACTTAAAATTCCTTTTTGCCATTAAAATTCCTACGAAAATAATTTCCTTCTGCAGAACTGTTCTCTTAGAATCCGTCCGATTTGGCCGCTTGTGAATTTTCCACATAATCAGTGGTCTAACTATCCCATGACGACTCTTTCTCTGGTGGGTACCATGTACTCATCACACTAAGAATTCCAAATCTGTATACATAACGGCTTATGTGTGTGTTCTTTGTAAGAGAACCATTACTAAATTTCAATTTTAAATCGTCACTTGTCAATGTACAGGCGTATACAATAACTGAATGGGTAAAATTAGCTTTTTTTTACATGAAGAGAGATCTTTTTATATATAGTAATGATATCTTTCCAGTGCTGCACACGCAGCCCCGCACGGTGGTGCTGTGCCTGCTGGAGCTGGGGCGCATCGCCTCCAAGTACGACATCGAGCCCCCGGGCCTGGTGCAGCTGGAGAGGGAGATCGACGCCCAGGAGGAGGAGCGCTCCTCCGACGGCCTCAGCTCCACGGGCTCCTCCTCACCCAACCTGGTCCGCAGCAGGACAGAGTCCGCCCTCTCCCTCAACTCCTCCTCCACGAGGAGCCTGCTCGCGAGTCCCGACAGCGGCATCGACCACATCCACAACATGCGGCCCCGCAACAGGCTCTCCTACACCCCGCCCTCGTCCTCCTCCTCCGCGGACACCAAGAAGCACAAGCCCTCAGAGCTGGACAAGAAGGTGCGTTTTGCTCTCACATATGCTTATTCAAAATGAGGCTTTTCTTTGAAGGACTAAAGGCTCGTTCCCACCGAGGCGTGAGGCGTTTAAGCGCTGGCCAATCACTAGCCTCACCACGTTCGCCTGAAACCGGTTTCAAATTCACCGCTTCGAGTTGACCACTTTCAAGTCGAAGCGGGACTTCACTAGGAGTAATGCTATTTTTGAAGTTTCGCCGTGAGGGGGTCGAAAAAATTATCTTGCCTGCCGCGTGAATCTTCTGCGCTTCACGCCTCGGTGGGAACGAGCCTTAAATGTTCGATATTTTGGATACGGGGCTTAGAAAACGGTCTGACGTCCTTCCCACGTCCGATAGCGAATGATCCGAGTTGCATCTGTTTGATAACTAAAAACAGTGTTTCGGATGTAAACATACTATGCTGAAAATACTATTACCGTATATTTCCATGAATAAGTCGAGAATTTTTAGAACTTTTTTAAGGATAAATGAAGGGGTATCGACTTATGTAATGCGCTGATCTCGCAAATTACCGTAGGTACTTTTCTGTTAGCTGGGTGCAGCGATGCATCGCCAAATGTAGGAAGTTTTTATTCCTTAAAATTATGTAAAAGCAATTTTTTTTTTTTTTTAATGAAATGAGTTTGAGTGTTTTATTTTTGAAATTACTTATATTTCTGATTCGTTGCGTCGACACCAAAACTAAAAATTTGATGTTTTTGAAATGGGTTTCCTGCTAATGGAAAACAACAGTTTGAAATTTGCCATATAATAATTTCTCTTTCCGCTGATATTTCAGACTAAATACAAAAAGAAACTGAAAATAAGATAGGCAGGGCATAGATACCACAGATTGGATACTAGACGACAACTGAATGGAAATATTTGCTAGTTTCAGATAAAGTTGCCAGAGTTATATTCGTAGCTTTCATCTTTGGTATTTGGCGTTTTACGTTACAACGATTTGATTTGAAAATAGTTCAGCCACTTTACCTGTTTAGCCGACATGTTTGAGCATTACAGGAATCTTATTTCTTCATTTCGACTAATATATGGGTTTTGAATATTTGGACAAATTATTGTAAGAAAAACTCTCTCGGGTTATACACAGATTGTCTTATATTCGGAAATATACGGTATATGTTTGTTTGTTTTTTAATGCCAGCACTTGACCTGAAACCATTTGCTATTAATGTACTAGATTGCTATACATACTGTGTAGTAAGATAAAGGGAAGATTTAATGTTTTCCAGAAAAATTTTCCGATGACAATTGGCTTACTAACAGGACAAAAAAGAAAAAAAAACCCAAAAGCACGAAGTCTGGTCGGCAACAACGAAATAATTTAGATGGCCATGAGCTTTTTCATTATTTTAATTAATTTGAAAGGTATCTTTTAATCTCTCTCTCAAATATTACGATTGTAACTCACACCGACAAAGCGAGATGGAAATATTGTGCAACATTTTTGCTTCTGTGATGCAAATTCAAACAAATCTTACGTTCATAACTATAAGCATTTGCCTAGTAGATAAATACTTCGGCCTATAGTTACAGTGACTCTAACGCTCAATTTTAGATCTAACTGTCATTGAATAAACATTTATTCATCTCGAAATGTTAAACAAGATCTTTAACATATCATTCTAATGGATGGATCTACTAATTATTCAATTAACTCTCATTAAAATTGAAGCAATCACGTTCAAAGTCTTTCACTTTAATAGAAATTTTGAACACGTAAATCGGCATATCAAATCACGTTTTCAACATGACTGTCTGCATTTTAAAAAACAGATCTCTTTGAAACTTACTTGACAATAGAGTGCATATAAATTCATATCATATATTCGTGAAACAGTATTGTGTCATTCATCTTTTATTGCAGGATAAGATTTATTTTTTAAATGAATTTTATGCTTATGCTGCTACGATATCTTTGTAGAACTCTTGTCCATATAAATAAAATTAGTATATTCAGCTAGAGAAAATGTTTTGATGAAATAATTGCTCTTGCAGATCTGCACTGTAAGAAACTTTTAAGTCATTTTCTTGAAATCATTCTACGAATTTCAGAATTACGATTTTGCTCTGGGAAATAAAAAATAAATAAATAAATAAAATTTTAAAAACCAGCCAAGAAAAAAAAATTTTGGACTGATAATCTGTTTTCCCCAGACTGAATATTGAAAAATGAAAAACGTGAAAAAGCATCGCTATATGTACTTTCACATAATGTCTACAAATTCCAACAGCCCAGAACAGATCCCAATGCTCACGGTCCAATGATGTTTTCAATTTCATTCAAAGAACAGTATAAAGTATTTTAAAAAAGGAGGTAAAAAATTCTACTCTACCATATATTTTACAATACATTAGTTAATTAAGCATTCAAAATACAGTCTTTGAGCTTATATTATATATATATATATATATTGCTGCTTTCAAAACATTAATAAAAGCAATTTCAACGTGAAAGGTGGAAAAAGGGGTAATTATGATGGACCCAAATTATGTAACAATTACTTATTGTATTTAATGTCGCATACGGACAGACATCAAAAGTTAATTACAAAAATAATAGACAAGATATGATAGTGGTGGACACTCAATCCAAACCTTCGCTACTGCTGAGGAAGTTCAATCAATATCAGCTGCCCTCAGTAGATGTTGCCAGATATAAGAAAGGAGAGGTTATATCAGTACTTTTGAATTTTCTAATTACTTAATAGTGTCGTGTCTTTTATCTTGGTTGTTTCACTTCTTCTCAGATAAGTCCTGGTAATTTAACTAGCTTCGAAATAAAAACGGCACAAATTAAAAAAGCATCAAATATTTCAAAAGAAATAGAGAACTATTTAATAAAAGAAATATGAAGTCCTATTGTGAAACTTTTTTTTTTTTTTTAAAATTCTGTTGTAACACAGTAATTATGCTAACTATAATGTTTCAACTTTTAAATATTATTAATGGAATTACAGTATTTATTGAATTTATCTATTTAAGTACAGCATTAATTGTGAAGTGTTTATATTTTACTTAGTTTCAAAAATTTGGCTTCCTCTCACGATTTTTACTATAATTTTAAATTTTGTAAATTAATTATCTATTTTGGAAATATATGAAGAAATAAATATCTCATTACTCTTAAACAATTTTTTTTAGGTTATGAAAATAGCAAACAATGTGTGCAAAGACCAAACGCAGATAACCCGCATTTCAGAGGGAAAATATTGTATTGGAGGCAAGAACGTTTTCGTTCGTGTAAGTATCAAAACTCTTCTTGAATCATTTAGCAAGTTATATCACACTATACACTGTAGTAGAATTAGTAGCCATTAAAAAATAAGTTTGCTTGTATTATTTACGCATCGTTTTTATACATATTTTGGGATAAATTAGAATATCTCATTATAAGAATTAGCAGTCTGTCTATAATCGACAAAGACTTATAAACCACTGGTGCAATTTTCGGCCTTAAAAAATAAGCATCGTATAATTCTCAGCTGCATGTAATCAGCTGGAATTAAGTTTTAGTAAGTAAAGTAAATTTAAGTAAGTTTTTGACCTTATGAAATAAAAGATTCGCATTAGCAAGTTTTGACCTTAAAAATAAAAGATCGAAGCAATTTTCTTGTATAACTTTAACAAGTGCCGTGTCGCTGCCAAATTTGTCCACTAGTACTTTGTGAATTAGAATCAGAAAGCACCCGCCACCGAAATCGGCATTCTTTGAACGGCCAGTTCAAGCAAATCATAGATCGCGTCTTCGAAAAGAAGTCTTCCCGAAGCCCGACTCGTGCCCCAGTGACAACGTGCGCTGCTAGCATGCAGGAGGGCTGAGATACGAATCTGCTTGTGGCATTATTGTAGATATTGCTTTCAGAAACCAGGAGACTTGATGGCGATTGTGATGATAAATCTTGCAGTCATAGTCAAGCTGCCTGGTAGGAATTTCGTAGTTTTCTGCCATACGATACGCAAATACGAGTCTGTTACCCTTAAAACTCCTAGAACGCACTGTCCTTCCCCATCACCCGTCGGGGGCTGTTCGTGGTGTACAAGATGCTCAATGATGTTCCCCTTTCATTTTACTAACTAGTAGAGGCGGCCTAACCTTAGAAACCTGGTGTGGAGATTTTCAAGAATATTTACGGTACTGTAACTTTGTTTTACAGTATGTGAAACAAAGTTGCACTGTATTTTGCGCAAGGTATATGTCTGCGTCTGTCTGTCTGTCCCTGTCTGCGTGATAAACAAAATACTTTGCGAAAAAAAGAACTAATCATAAAATTTTATATTATTTCATGTAGCAAATTTTTCTTTGTAATTTTGAAATGGTAGTGGATATACTAAAAATTATAACGATTTTTTCTTCTCCAGCTTCTAAAAGGTCGTCACGTGATGGTGCGTGTGGGTGGAGGGTGGGACACCCTGGAACACTTCCTGTCCCGGCACGAGCCCTGCCAGGTGATCGTGGTCAACAGGAAAAACTCCCTGTCGGACGAGTACATCTCCCTGGCGTGCAACGGGTCGCCCGACTCCTTCCTGCACATCAGGGCCAAGTACAAGAGCCCCCTGCCCACCCCCACCACGCCGGAGTTCAAGCTCATCTGAGGATGAAACACCCCCGCAGCACACCCCGTCCGGTGGCCAGGGCGCGAAAGCACGATTGTTTTTCATCGGGTTGGACACCGGCCTTAAAATAAGCATGGTATTCGTTTCCTGTAGGTCAGCCATCGATTCAATATTTTCTGGAGACATAATCGATGTCCATTAGATACAATAAAATCCAAGTGGAAGGTCCTTTTCTAAACGCGAGAAATACTGCAGCTTTAAATAGTGTGTTCTTTGAAGGACGTATTGTTACCACGAGTAAGTGAGGATTATTACCTTACAATTAGTTTTAATAAAGAAAATACTAATTACAAGACATTGAAGCAGCAATTCTTAAACTAGGGGTTCCGATACCTAAAGGAGTACAGCAAAAAATTTAGAAAATTGCCACTTTTTATTTTTATTTATTTTAACGTTGAGAGTTAAAAAAAAGTTACCTTTTTTCATTATATTTTATTTATTTATTTTTCAAATTTTTTTACTGCAGTCACTTTTATTCAATTTTTTAGATCTTGTCTTTATTTATTCATATTTTTTACATTTGAAAGGGGGTCGCGATTCAAAAATTTTTAAGGACCACTGTTCTGAAGAATATTTAAAATTTTGAATTGTCTTAAATAAAAACAATACAATTTTTTTTTATATATTTTTTTTATAAATATAATTTAAGATGAATAAAATTCACATTTCTAGCTGTGATATAAATATCGAGTAAATATATATTATGAAACACAATAAGTAAGAAAAGTTTACAAATTCCAAAGATATACTAGAGGTTAGATTTTAAATCACATACTTCTCATCTGATGATTTAAGTTTTTCCTCTACAGTAAAGATCTGATAAAATCATCACCAGAATATTAAAGATATAATACCAATCTTACTTTTTCTTGTATGTGAAATGGAAATAACTGGAATGAGAGAATGGTCTGTGCGAAAAGCAAAAAACTGACGCACCATCAGCAAAGTGCACGTTCTGTTGCAATTCTCTGTGAATAAGTAAATATAATGTATTTAAAAAATGCGAGTTTAAGGCTGTTCAGCTACAGATAATCGATTCTTTTTTGCACCAAAAGATGAAGGACAATCGTGCGAGCGAGTTGGTCACCGACGGTGTGCTCAAGAAAATATACATAGATATACATACATATATATATATTTTGTCTTTGAATAGTAGTGTTAACACGCATTCCACTCTGCAGCAAAAAAGGGCCATGCCTGTACTGAATTTAAATGTGCTTTAATTTTGCGTTTCATTTTTGATTTTAAGTAATAACGTCCAGTTGTGAATATCTCTTTAAGATGTTATATGTCGCAATGCTCTTTTTATCATGCTTTGTGTCCGAGTCTGTCATCTGGTATCCAACAAATAATTTGTATTTAATGCGTGACTTGTATTAGAATATTATGAATAACAGCTTTCATTCTAAATGTTTAGGTTTTACTTCAACATGTTTTAGTAACATTGTTTGTTCTATCCTCTTGAGATCCAAGACCTTTTTTTTTTTAAACAGTTTCCCCTAATTTGAGAAAACTTCAAAAATGTGTTACAAAACAGTATATTAAGTTTTTTTTTTTTAAATCAAAATTAAACTTCTTGGCATGTTTAGAATAACTGCTAGACTTAAATAATGTGCAGTGTAATGACGTTTATTTTTTAACACAATATTGTACTGAATACTAAATTGTAGGAGTGCAATAATGTTGCTACTCCTTGTTGAAGACAAAAATGTCTTCGTATGTAATCTTGAAAGTATCATTAGCGGATCGAAACCCAATGCCCAGTGTAGAAGACGCTGAAAAATACAGAGCTTTTTCTCAAAAATATAGATAAAAACAGTAAAAATACAACTTAATTGTATTAATTAAACATTATGTTGAGAGCCAATAACGTTGCTAATTCTTCTTGAAAACAAAAATGTCATAGATCGCAATTTTGAGAGCACCATTAACGGATCGAATCCCACTGTCCAATAAAAAAAATATAAATAAATACAAACAGTAGAACTACAAATTCACAATTCACTTAAATAATTCATCATTTAAAATATCATTAGTTATTTTTGTGCCAAAAAACTATGTAAAAAAGGTTTTTAAAAAAATTAATTAAAACTGTTGGCATACATGCTGTTGCCAACAGTTCATTTAAAAACCGTTGGCATGAAATTACAATTTCACTTTAATAATTGAACATTTAAAATGTCATATTAGTTATTTTTGTGCCAAAAAAATATGTAAAAACATTGTTAAAAAAATTAATTAAACCTATTGGCACACATGCTGTTGACAATAGTTAAATTAAAAACCGTTGGCATGAAAGGCTTTGTAGAGCAAGGATCCCACCAAAAAAAAAAAGTTTGCCTGCTTAGATGGCAGTGCTGAACTCGGACAGACTCCAGTATATTAAGACCAGAAACTACCCTTTCTCTTTATAAATGCAAAATAAAAAAAGTTCCACAGAATGGAGGGTGGTTCTCAGGAGGATATTGATAATAATGCATTGATTATTTGCCATCATTTTTCATGAAATACTTTCCAAAATAATAAATCCTTGTATTTTCAAATGTATTTGTTTCGATATAACCACGTTATTCTAAAATTGTGGTTTATGTTAATCTATGCGAAAAAAAAATTATAGCAAATTGGTATTAAAAAAAAAAATCAAGAATTGATGAGAATTTTTAGTTGTACCCTTTTCAAAAGAAGTTAATATGTTTACATGCTTTTAATATTTTTTTTTTTGTTTTTGTTGTGCATTTCAGTTTCATGAAAAAACGAATTTTATTTTTCATGTTGTAAAATTTTTATCTCTCATTTCAAAGCATTTTTCTGGAAAAATAATGACTTCTTTGTATAAAAAAAAAATTTCAGTATTGTATTCATTTATATATTGTATTCATTTCAGTATTTTTCATTTTATACAATTGGAAAATCATTGAATGCAAGTTATTTTATTGTTGTAAATATTTCATTCATTATACTGATATTATTGAAATACACATGATTTCAGTAAATATTCATCTTGCTTCAATACCATGTACTAATAGTATTACAAAATAGAAATACTTATTCTAGTTTATCATACAGACATGCAAACAATATTATATATGCTTTACCAATACGCATATAACAGATCTCTTAATGAAATGATAGTGTCAATGGAATATCACTTAATAAAGGTTTTGGTGCAGCACTGACTATTGAGTTTACTTTATAAAGCAAAATATGATACAAGAACCTTGAAAAATTAACATATTGTTGAGTATTTATTGCAAAAACATTTCGCTTTAATTTAACATGTAGTTGTAAAATGCCAAAATATTTATTATTATGAAACAAAGCCTTATTGAAATTTTACAGTATTATAAGTAATATTAATAATGACTTTTAGTGTTGCTAACTTTGGAGGCATTTTCTTTTGTAAAAAAAAGTGCTATCAGAAAATAGATTCAACTTGTTTCACAGCATACACTTCTAATATAGTTTTGAATTAAATACTTCGTTAAAATATAGAAACATATAATAAATAAACACTGTTATTCAGATATCGACTTATACACAAAATATTAAATTTTATCCTAAATTTTATCATTTATTAATAATAACATATATTAATTCACGTTTCCAAGTTGTTAGACATTCAAAGACATCCATTTTGGCTTTTTCTGTCAACAATGTGTTAATAGAAAAGGATTTAGAAATTACATCAGAGGAGTTTAAGAAATTACATCAAAATTTAAAGAATCATTCATTCATCAATATCTTTCATCCTCATCTATAATCCTAAAAAAGAAAATTTTCAATTTTGATCAGTATATGAAGTGATAAATATATATAAAAATTTATAAATAGTTGATGATTCTGATATTCACGTTGTCATCCTCCTTAAAACATATCTGAAAACCTTTTAAATTCTTTGAATGAAAAGTAAAGCAGTTCTCTTTCGTGATAATTGAAACTTAAAATATATTTCATCTTATACAACTTGCAAACAGTTGACTCCGAGAGGGCTGCCTTCAATATTGAGCATTGCACGGGGCCCCATCAGTTTGGGGGACCGTACATAAAATAAATTTATAAATATATTCTTTTCGTTTTCACTTCTAGTAATAACATATATATTTTTAAAGATAAAAGAACAGAATTACTCATTTTAACAAAATTATTTTCGTCAAAAAATCAGTTCATTATTATTTTTTTTATTATTTTAACATCAATTTTTATTTTTAAGATTAACATATTTTCTTAAAGGTAAAAAATATAATTAATTATTTTTTAAGAGAAATATATTTACTAGATTCATTGTTTAATAATAAAGAAAAAGTAAAATAATATAATCTGAGATTCAACATATAAAAAACCTTAAAATATAGTTTAGATGTTTATAGGTTATGGTTATATAGTAGTAAATTTCACATCGATATGCAGTTTTCACATTGAATATTGAATATATATATTTAAAGTAATTTGCTTCATTTTAATGGTATATGAAAAGAGGAAAATAAAAAAAAAAAAAAAAAAAAAATATGCAATGGCCCTTAACCTGTTGTCTTGTCCGGGGCCCCAGTGCTTTGTCAACAAGGCTCTGATCTCGAATAGGTAATTAGAATGCATACGTTTAACTCTACCGCATCCATATTTTTCTTGTGAAACCATTGAGTGTTCAATCATTGAAACTGTACGAGAAAAAAGTGTAAATTTATTGTGTTCTACGACTGATTTTGCATACTTCACTGATGTGTTACATTGTGTATGTTTTATTTTTATGTATATGTATTTTTTCTGTGTGTGTATTTCAGTTTTCATTTGTTACGAAGAGCTTAGTACATTTAAAATCTGTCTGATATTGTTGTTTTTCTTTGTAATATAGAGATGAGTTGTATCTTTTTAATGATTTGTGTGGAATGTGTTATAATAAACATTGATTTTGGCTTTTTAATGCATTGATGCGCATTATTTCATTTTATGATACTGAAAACATTTTCTGACATGAGTTATCGGGTAAAAGAGGTTACTTAAAAATATATATATATGCAGGTATTTATTTTTTTACCAAGAATATTAAATCAAATATTTTTATTTAATGGTAGATTATTTGATATGTAACTAAGATTGCAAAATTCTGTTAAGCATTCAGAAATGATTATCAAAGAAATAAAAGCAGACAAATACATAACTGTGGATGGGGCCACATGGATATTTGTAGTGGTTCAGAATCCACCTTAATACGTAGGGCCCTATCTAACTGAGCGTTGATCGTAGAACATTGCAGGAGTATTGTTACTCCGCGTCCGTTATCTTCAAGCTATACGCCCCTACTTGGTAGTGCTAAGTGAGTAACGTCGGTGCGGAGCTCGCCTTAAGACATCAAAGACAACTAAGTGTTTGCCAGCTGCATTAGGGGGAAAAAACATAACTGTGGAGTTTCATTAGTGCACTTTCAACAAGATTGCAAATTTTTGTGATATTGTTTAGCCTAACAATAATACAGTTTCGTATTCTCGAGGAAATGAGTCCTATATCTCAGGTAGAGCAATTTTCAGTGGTGAAAGCCAAATTGTAATTGCTCATCTCAGTCCCTGTTTTACAAGTTTCAGCCAATCCATCCATTCTTTGAATATTCAGACTTTATGAAAATTTGTCAATAAAATAAATCATATGTGGATGGACTTTGAAATCAGGACATGGTGGACAAATGTCGACTTTTGTCTGCCATCGCGATTCTTGGATGATTTTGACCACACTTTCTTCTTTACGGATTCAGTATTTTGAATTGTTCCCATAAGTTGGAAACATTTTAGTTTCTAGCAATCTTCATCTGGAAATGCTCTGCTTCCAGTCTTTGTTGTTGTTTCTGATTCTCTATTTGATATACCTATTAGTTCCAAGTCCATAATCCTCTAAGAAGTCTAAGAATAGAATAGGTTCGGAAAAAAGCCTCGTCCAATGTAAAATCAAGACCTTAAAATATGAACGAGTGCTTCTTCAGAAGTCCTACATTTGTAGGTCTCCCAAATCTTCTGCCCTTGTTCATAGGTGAGGCTCCTTAAGGATCCACAGGCAAAACGTGATAAGCAAATTTGTTGTCTTCTACGGCTCCCCAAAAGCAGGTCACCACCAGTGTGTTCACACGCGTACCAGTCATGTGCTAGAGGGACATTCCAAAGATCCTTAACTAGGTTTCCAAACTCGGAAAACACCTCACGATGAGCGAGAAGCATATCGGACAGGAAGTCTCCTAAGAAGCAACCTTTGCTACAGAATCCACCATTTCGTTGTCACTAACGCTAAGATGTGAAGGAATCAATTAGATGTACACCCTTCAATTAACTGAAAGTCTAATAAAGCAATTTCAGGATGGAAATGCCAGCCTTGTCTGCAACGTTTGTTTAATTACTTAGTTGTTGAATTGAGGATCGGCTGTCAATAAGTATCCATATATTTACAAAATCCGGCTCCACAATGTTCTCCACACAGATCAGGCCTCTCACGATAGTGATCAGCAGGAATTAGAATTTCTATTTATTTATTTTTTTTATTAAGTCTAAATGTAACAGTAGAAGTTCTAATGAAGATACCACAACCAGCATAGCCTCAGTCATTTTTGCTGCCATCTGTATAAATTTGAACAGCATCTTTAAGTATTTGATGGATATTTTCCAGGGCCATCTGTCACATGAATTCAGGGTTGTCAACAGTTTGGGTTCAAAGGCTCAGTGTGAAAGTGAACGCCCCTAAAGTCACTGGCAGGGCTAAAAAACATGGTTTCAGAGAGAGAGAGGTTCAATCTGACAAGGAGGTTGCAAAGTTACTTGAGAAAAAGGATTGTTTCGCTTCAGTCTTTGTTTTTTGTCCCTGTTCTTGAGGTAACAGGAGGTCTTCTTGAGATTTCCTTCTTATTCTCAAAGGCTGGAGGTCACACTCAAAAAGAACAATATCATTAGGGCAGCTATGCCTCAAGCCAGAAATGATTTTCGCTGCACTAATTGGAACTCTTTCCAACCTATTAGAGTTTGAAGCACAAAAATTGGTAGGGGACCCCTATCCCAGAATTGGTCTAATAAGATAGGTGTAAGTTAGTTTCAGAGTTGAACATCTGCTCCCCAATCTTGCCCAAAAATATATTTTAGAATATTTAACCTGCTCCAGTCTTTTCAAGAATCTTAATAGGATTCACAATCTCATTCCATCGTCCAAATTTTAGTGGTTACTTATTTGAATGCTTGCTTTTGAATTTCACAGAACGTTGAAAAAATACATTTTGAGATATTTGACCGAAAAAAAAGTGGAAACTGTGATTCTAAATCATATTCCTTTATATACACTAACAATAGACAAGTATGCGCTTATACATTACATTACATGTATTATTCTGAATGAAAAATTAAACAAAACATCCAATTTCTCTTAATTTTGAACAAAGATATTTTGCTGTTATCTACATAATTGAGGAAAATTAGCAGATATAGAATTTACGATGTATTATGCTTTCTTAAAAATGATTTGATTTTTAATTAGTTTAGTGCCCCAGTCTTTTTAAATTCAGTTTAGAAAAAAACCATAAAGCCAAGATTATTAAATTTAATTCTCTTTCATTTGGTAACATTGAATTATTTTAAGCAATTCTTTCACCAGACTAGATTCATTAATGCTTATCAAATTATTTTATATAAATTTATAAATAGTTTTTGAAGCTTCATTATTTCTTTTTCATTGATTGCAATGTTGTACATTTATTAAAATTTCATTTGCAACATTTGAAAGATCTGAATTTCAATAAACGTCCGTATGCCAAGTTCCCCATCGAGTAAGACATAAAGCATATACATGCAATTGAAATTAATATTAATCCCAAATACTCATGTACATAGTATAAAAACAATTTTAAAGTAAATTATGGAAATAAAGTCTTTCCTCTCTTTTATTAGAAGAATATATTTTTTTTTATTATTCGCTATATTTTAAATAGATTAAATATTTTTTTAATTTTGATTAAAATTGAAATATGAAAAGTATATAAAATTCAATTATTTCCTGAATTACAATTATCTGCTATTCAATATATGTTAGGTGACAATAAAAAATTTATTCAAAAAATTTTTGGGGATCTTTTTGCAATATTTTATTTCAATAATAATAAAAAATAATGAAATAGGTGGAAGAAATATATATTTTTTTAATACAAAGAATTGCATTTGATGAATTTAACTAACAGTATTAAAAAAATAATCGGACAAATCATATTAATAAATACACATTTGTATATTTTTAAAAATGGTAAATTCTACATTTTATGAAATAGGTGAAATTTCAATAAAATTGTGTTCTTAATTTCCTGATTGTAGTCAAAAGGTAGTTTATTTTGAAGCATTTTTAGTTATTTTCCTCTTCCAAGTTTATTTAACTCCTTTACTACTGTGAGAAAGGAGTTAAAATTTTTGTCCATTCGTTTTCAATTTCACCGTCATATTTCATAGAAAATAGTCAGTGCTGATTGTTACAAATATTTTAATTAATGGAAAGAATATTGCCTGTAGGATATTGATGAAACGTAATTCAATTTTAATTGATAAATAGGATTAAGCATTGTCGTAAATAACCTGATTAAAGTAAAACGTTGATTAGGTTCATAAAGAATTTCGTATTATTCTGTAAGTTTGACTTATATTTACACTATTTTATTGCTTCTAATAAGAGCCATAATTTAACTGTTGTTAAAAACAAAATGGTATTTCCTTTGAACTAATAGAAATATATTTCTGAAACAATGTAACAAAAGTCTTGTTAAGTATATTAATAATTGCTTATTTTTAGTTAATTGATATATTTTTATAATCATCTCTTTGATTTGTTTTTAATTTGCTCTATTTATTAAATGCTTTTATTACCTGAAAATATAGACAAATATCCCATTTTGGCGACAGAATTGACGATTTGTTCGGCAATTTTTATTATTATTATTATTTCCAATGGCGGGTACAAAAGACAACTGGAGCCATGCAGAACAAAACAATGTAAAAAAGCAAATGGCAATAGAGAAAATAGCCTCCCAATATCTCTCCACACAAAGATCAGGCAGAGGGCAAGGGACAGCGTTGAAGGTGAGAACAGTCCATAAGTTCCCGAAGGTTACAAAGCCCGCAGTATGGATCCTCAAGTATATTTATAGGGTGGAAATGCCTAGCAAGTCAATCGTGGCCAGTTACGAGACGAAACTCCAGAACTGCCTTCATCCTAGGCCGGTCAAAAAGATTTGAAATACTGTTGCACCAAGACTTTTGATAATTTCTGTCCAAAAGCTCTTTATCTAGGTTGTTCTTGAGGGTTGATTGAATGAATGATTTTACATTGTTGACATGGACTTCATCATCAAAAATTTGATGTTCGGCAATGTTAGCTGATAGATATTTGACGTAATTATTTGAAAAGACTCAAAAAGCAGGAAACTTATGGAAGCTTGGTGCAAAAATGTAACAAAAGGCCAAAATCTTCTTTAATAAAAAGTCCTCGAGAGGTTTGAAGGAAAATGTCGCCTCATAGAAGGGACTGTATAAATTTCCAAAACCTCCTACATTGCCTACAGGAAATTCCATCTATTTCCAAAAGCATTATTTCTAAATCAGTTTACCCCAATTTATCTAATATGTTCTCAGAAAAAACAATTAGATCGTCTCCATCATTCCACGAATAAATCCAGGAGATCTAAATACTCGAAGAGAGTATGTCCTCAAACACCTACAAAAAATGACTTTTCATCTTTAAAAAAATCATTTCTATCTTTTCTACTCTTGGTGGGCAATATTGGTACAAAATTTTTTTAAATACTAATTCTTTCCAAGATATTATTTTCTTAGTAATAAAACAATCTTGCGCTGAAATCCCTTAATATTAACCAGTAATGACTCTTTGCGTAGCATTGGTATGCAGTGACGTACCCAGGAAGGGTCAAAGGGACATTTGCATTCCCCCAAAAAAATGTTTTCGAAATTGAACTATTTCTGATTATTCTTTTATTATACTATTGTAGATGTTCTAACTTAAAAAAAAGAATAAAGAAGAGAACAAATGATTCCATCTGAACCAATTCCAGAGGGAAAAAATGAAAAGTGGTTGGTGTGTCTGAAAAAATGTTTCAATGTTTGTAGATGAACGCGGGGAAAAGGGAAGGTGGAGAATCCCTATAGAAGATGTTTTCTCCAATAGTTTCTTGGGAAATAATTACAGGAGGCATTCTTTTCTTCCAGACAGTGATCTATGAGAGCCTAAAAGTCTTCTTGAAAATGCGTATCACCCCCTTTGGGGGGATTGAATCGTCCACGAACGATAGTCTCGGCTCTCTTAAAAGAACAGTAGATCTCCGTCAATTTATTTTTTAAGTATTTTATTTTATTTATTTATTTCTATTACCATTGTTTTGGTCAAGCTGTTAAGTTTATAATTTTATAAATTTAAATTTGCTTGAATCTTTCTCTTGATTTTTCGATTCGACAATAAGTGGTTTGGTTTGTCGTTCTAAGGTCATTTTGTGTCCACTAGGGCTGAACAGACCGGACCAACAATTTAAAATGGATTCGAACCAACGCCAGGATTCGTACCTGGAGTACCAAAGGCCAGAGAGAACTAGCCAATTGGCCATGAGGTCGCTCACAAATAAGTGAGAGAGAAAATGGTAGCCGCTTTTACTTTATTTTAATTCTGGTGGGAAATAGTTCGTCAATTTGAAGCAGAAAAGTGTACATTAAATAACAGTAAAAAGTTGAAAATTAATACAGAATGCTAACAAAAATAAGTACAGAGTCCAATAACTAAGTGCAGAATCCAAGAACAAAAAAATCTTCTACTATACAATCCAACATCATTCATTTTAATATCATAGAATATATTTATCGAGAGACACCAAGAGAAATGTAACATTTTTTGTGGAGTTTTTTTTTTTTTTAATATCCAACAATTTTTTTCCCCCATCTACAGAAAATTAAATTTTCTTATTCAATACAGTAGACTAAAATATTTAAGTAAGGGCATTTTGATGTTTCTGTTCTTAAAATTTTATACTAAACAAGGCATAATTTTTACAAAAGATTTGTTAAAAATTTTTAATCACAATGAATAAGTGGATTAATTGAATAAAATAAAAAAAAATATTCGTAATTAAAAAAAGTTATAGAAATTCTTTAAAAAAAAAAAAAAAAAGATTGATAAAACAAAAAAGATTTTTAATACATCAATTATTTTATATCTAAATATTAACAACTTTTTTTAAATGCATTTCTTGAAAGATGGCAATCATAAATTTTGCATACAAAATCTATCTCTGGATCCATCTATAAAATATATTCTCGCCTTAAAATAACACTCTTTTAAAAAAAAAATTTTTGTCCAATATTTCTTTAGATTCATCATTGCTAAGTTTTAGTTAACATTTTTTATTACAATTAGTTTAATTAATAAAGAAATTTAATAAAAAGGAGGTATTATAATTAAAAATATGTGCATTATATAATATCATATTTAATATGAATTATACGATATCATCATAACCTATATCTTTAAGCAATTAAAGCAATCTTATTTGTCATATAGTCACTGTAATATGCCCTCGTATCTATAATTTAATCACGCAAAATCAATTAAAAAGTAGTAAAATATTAAAACTCCCAAACTATGAATAAATAAATAAACAGTAACTATCAAGTAATAAAAATATTCAATAAGAATGCTTTAAATTTTAAATATGTTAAATTTATATGGAGTTCAAAAATGCAGCAACCGAGACTTGAATTTAATTGGAGTTTTACAGGCGTTAAAATCAACTGCTAATATCAAATTCTTTCTAGCCGAAGAATTGATTCGTTTGATGTTAAACTCCTGTGAAGCAATGCTAAATAACGATTGAAAACGACTACTAAAAAACTTTCCTTATCCGAAGAGTTGAAAAAAAAAAAACGACTCCTAACGCTAACTATCGCCAATGTCGAGCACCAATGTTTAAAGTAACCATTCCTTTTTTAGTCAACGTAAATATTTTTATTAAAGTTAATAACTATAATAAGAATTAAAAATTTAAATAATTAAATAACAAATGATTAATTGAATGAAATTAATGGTTTTTTTAATTCTAATTTTAATTAAATAACCATTAATTTCTCGTGAATGTAGTTAAATTAATAGTTACATTATTTGCTCAAGCCTGGAACGAACTATAGAAATTCAAAATTTTGACTTTGCTGATGGCACCATCTGAGGACGACTGTGAGTTTAAAAGTTGATCGTTCCAAAATTAATTTTTTCAAACAATTCTCAGGGATATAATGAAGATACTAACACTCAGAAAGCAGAATATGTAGTTGATAGCCTTCAAATACAATATTAAAAACCAATGTCAAGTCTGAGAAAATTGGGAATGACTCTCAATAATTTTCTCAATACTCATCACACCACTAAAACCTCTAAAGTTAAATCTATTGTTCTATATATTAAAAACACAAACATAAACAAAACTCTTGAAATTGATAAAATTATTAATAAAGGGCTGAAATGAAATCTTTTTTTTAAAACTATCTTTCAAATTGTTTTCATGAATTGTGTTATTTCAGCCCTCAATGGAAAAATAGACTTTTTTTCCATTCTCAATTTGGGAAAATTTCTCACTACTTCTTCTAACCAGGGGGTGGAGAGCTCTGCCAAACAATTTCCGACTTTTAAGTCGGAATTTTTATGCTGATTCCTGACAATGATCCATACTAATATATTTAAAAGAATTTGTGAATCAAATTCAACAGCTATTTTAAAACTTGTATATCCATAAAAACAGTTTTTTTTTTTTTCAACTTTACAGGTGTAGGACTTCCATTTACTTAAAAGACATACTTTGTACTCTAAATTTGCTTAAAAATACATAGATTCTTTAAAAAAAACAGTACCCAATGAACAGATACCAAGGCATTATAGAAAAGCCGAAGACAAGCAAAGAAAACTGTACATTTTAAGCACAAAGATGCTACATTTGTGATAAGTTAAATCTTTTATTGTTCCTAATAGAATAGCTTCCATAAGATCTTGGATTGGGAAGATTGTGGATCCACGGTAGCTTTTAACAAGCCTAAACAGTGTTGATAAAAGTCTTTCAGCACTTAGTTACTCAGCTGAAGCAGTCACTGTCTTTGCTATTGATTGAATTATTGAAAGATACAATGGAATGGTCACTGTAACATTTCCTTTCAACATTGATTCCTAGAATATTAGAAAAATAAAAAATAATTTTCATAAGACAATATGGAGTCGGATATTTGAATGGACTTTTGTGTCCAACTTTTTCAAAAATACTCGACTCTACAGACTTCCCATTTCTACTTCAAGCTTATCTTCTTACCCTTACTATAAGTAAATTTAAAAAAGTATTATCCTCGTAAAGCATATGAGACACATTAATAAACTAAATTAGTGATTTTCCGGAACAATTTGGATTGACAGCACTTTTGTCTACGATACAACAAATCTTACAAAGAGTTAAAGCAATCATTATAGGACTGGCTGTAAAAGTGATTAACATGCCTATCTTCCTATGGAAAACATGGAACACTAGAATGGCCTACAATTTTCCACCATTAACCAAGCTATTATTTTTTTACATTTCTGATCGCATATTCAGATTAAAATTAGGCATATGGAAACAAGTACTACTGCAGGAGCAATCCTCGCCCCTTACTTATTCACTATGCATGCATCCCTCTATCCAATTATACTATACTGATGATGTAGCCTTTCTTGCTCAACATAAAAACACTTTAAAACCAGATATTTTCATTGGAAAATTAAATTAATGTAGATAAAATTATAGAAGTACAATTCACTTATAAATAATAAGAAGTCTGCTTATTAAAATGTATGCTGAATCGATTAACTGGGTTTATTAAGTCAAACACCAGGGAATAATTCTCCTCAGACGTTTTAAATCCCGACATTTTGAACACCAAAAATTCAGAATTGGTAGAATGGATGTCGCAATTGAAGATATTTTTTATATCAGTTCAACGATATCTGTTGTCAAGCTAAATATCTTAGTTTAATTCTTTATAGGTTCCTTAGCTTCTGACAACATGCAGTAATGATCTCGTAGTTGGAGACATTTTAGAATTACTAAAATTGAAAATTAATTTGCAATTAAAATTTTACTGATTAAAATGATTATTATTTTTTGAAATTAAAATTAATTTGAAAAAAAAATTAAATTAAAATTAATAAAAAAATTTTACATCCTAACAACACAAATACATTATATTTTAATAGAGTGGCGAAAACATGAAATATTTCAATTTATTTTTTATAAGCAATAAATTTATTTATAAATTAAAAGTAAATATAAAAAAGTATTCGATAAATGTATATTTCAAAGTGTTGATAAATGTTTGATTAAAAGTATATTTCTTTTTAGAAAATATTGGCTTGAACCAATATTCTACCACTTGAAATATTGTTACAAATATATTAACTAGATGGCAGCACCACTGTAAGACAAATGTAAATCAGATTCACTTCGAATAACGCAAAACGGAATGAACTGCTGGCCTTCACAATTTTACAGACGGACAGGATTTACATATACTATACACATATTATTTAAATATAGTATACATTACAAACTGTAGATTTTGTGCGTCAGGATTCTTATAAAAAGATTTATTTTTGCTGACGAACATTCTTTAACCTCATTTCTTCCTCTCTACTACACTCACACGCGTAGTAATTAAAAAGTAAATTTAATCGTCTTCATTTATTTATTTCACGCTGCAATGAGCAAATGTGATCTCCATTTCAATTTCGCATTTATTAAAATTATACTCAACTAACTATTTTGTTGAATTATTGAGTTCAATATTGGAAATTACGAAATTTGAACATTTCCTAAACTAATAATAATAATAATAATGATTAGAAGAACTTCTTAATACGACCTTAAAGTTACCCAAGAACGAAATAATTTCTGAAATCAGTCGCCACCATTATTCTAGAGATCTTCAGTTTTATTTTCATTCACTTGGTCACATTATATATATAATGTTATTTAATAAAAATTTATGTATTTAAAATTTAGTCTTTAAAACTAGATCTCCTATGGGTTGGCTTCTGGGAAATTAATGGTAATAACTGTAGAATCACCGGGAGGATGAAACAGGTATCGTATCACTAAAATATAATTAATACCTGCGTTAGAATTGATTGTATGACTAGTAATCATAATTGTGGCCCTAAAATAAAATATTTGCATTGCAATTGCTTGTATCAATTGTATAGTATTTAATAATATTATTGTAATTGCATTACTAAAAACATTCCTGTTGGATACTGAACAACATGGGGCCAATGTTTGTAAAACAACATGAAACCGAGACAGAAGGGCTGTTGCCAGAAGCGAATTTGTAATAAGAGGAAGTCCAAACTATTCGTTTTAGTTCAGAATTAAAACATAATTAGTGCACGAATTCATGCTCAGGTAAAGATAATAAAAACAACCCATTAGCCCCAAATCCCCCAACCCCGCTGTATAAAGGTCATTCATTAAGAGGTTGGTATTATTTTAACAATCTTCCATTTAACCCTACAGAAACAAGGGAATTGATATTTAATAATATTTTCTAATAAGTAATTTGTAAATGAAAAACGTTTTGCAAATGAACAATTTTAGCTCCGATTCGAATAGCTTGTGCGTAATGGGCTTTCCACTTGTGAGAGTGCAATGATTCTGTGATTTTACTGTTAAAAAAATAAACGCAACGTTTAAAATGTTGTGTAAAATAATAGTTGAGCGGAAAAATGAGAAATGTTTTTACAAATGGACATTTCGGCTTCGGTTAGAATAGCTTGTGTAAGATGTTTTTTTATTCCTGTAAATATCATGATTTAGAGAAGCAGCTGCCCTTTATGTGGATGAGTTTTTTTTTTTTATTCATCTAAAAAAATTTTTTTAATTAATATTTAACTTTTCATTTTGAAAAGACAATTTCCATTCTCATCCTCATCATCATCGGCGCAACAGCTCCATGGTGGGCCAAGGCCATCTGCCTGCTGGCTGATTTCGAGACAGGAGATTTTCTTTTTACAGGGTAGGGTTGTCAGCCCTACTACCAATGCTCTACAATCATAGGTGGCCGGGACCTACGGCTTAAAGTGGATTCCGAACCACTACAATCACACATGGCACCGCCGCGACTCGAACCCGAAACCTGTAGCACCGAGCGCCAGAACGCTAGTCACTTGGCCATCAGGTCCCCAAAACGCTCCCAGGTGGGCTCGAACCACCCGCCTTCTGGCTTATAGCTGAAAGTGCTGGCCAATTGCGCCACGGAGGCACTTAATATATACTCTACTATTAATGCTTTAAACGTTTTTTGAATAGCTTGTGTGTAAGGTGTTTTCCATTCCTGTAAATGTTATGATTTAGAAGAGCAGTTGTTCTTCTATGTGGCTTTTTTTTTAAAACAATTTAAATTTTTTTAATGAATGGCTTAGTTTTGTTTGAAATATTTTGCAAATGAAAATTAAATAGAATGAGGAGAAAATTACCGAAAAAAAGCTTTACAAATTAACAATTTCATGCTTGGTTCGAATAGAGTGTATGCAAGGTGTTTTTCATTCCTGTAAATGATATGATTTACTGAAGCAGCTGTCTTTTACGGGGTATTTTTTTTAAGCATTTAAAAAAAAAAAAAAAAATATACACGAATTAATATAATATCCTCCAGAGATACTCAGGACAATCTGCTGAGGAATATAAATATGAGCAGCGAATCTATACTGAAGATACGGGAATGAATAAATAAGCCCAAATTAGCAAATGACGTCCAAAATGCAAAAACTCTAATATTTCTCCTGCTGATTCCATTTGACATCCACTTAGGATGTCAAATGGAATGTTCTTCGAACGAGAGGGGAATGAGCACATCCTCCTTCCCAGAATGCGGGCGGGACACCTGTCGTCGCATTCCCAGAGCCCTGACTCACACAGAAAGGTGGTCCTCTGTCACAGGGTCAAGGTCGGAGAGGTGAAAGATCTGGGCGAAAGACAGAAGGACGTCACCGGTAAGAAAAGCCAAGTCACTCCGGAAGGAACACTATCAACGTGACTCGTTTTTTCTTCTTGTTATATTGATACCGTATGCTCCCGTGTATAAAACGAGAGTGTGTTTTTCTTCCAAAAATTGCCCTTAAGTTCAAAGCCAGATTTGGTTTTGTTTGGTTCGTCGCTCTACGGTCATTTTTTTGCACACTTTGGGCTCATTAGACCAGTTTAACGTGGATTCCGAACCCCTCACGCACATCCACGCCAACGCCAGGATTTTAACCTGAAGCCTGCGGTACTAAAGCCCAGAGCGCTAGCCATCAGGCCGTCAGGCCAGTATAAAAACTGGAGAAAAAAATCTGTAACGTTCAAACATGTCGACATGAGGGCGAAAATCTTTCCAAGTAGGTAAAATGGGTGGACTATTTTCCATTCAAATCGCTATTAAGTAAAACATCACAAGATAACAACACTAGTTATTACTACGGTTACCCTATTTGAAACTAACACATTGTTTCCACTTAGCTATTTCCATTTTGTGTGCCACTTTATTTTTATCAAAAAAATGTGTGGGTAGACCAATTATTATTCAGCAAATTTAAAACTACTGAAAATTGCGTTTGCTTTCCCGTTAGTCGGGAGCACATAACGCCAACATTCGATTCTTCGTTTTGGCAACCATGCAAAAATCAAGCAATATAAACTCTTTCAAGAATAAAAACGGCTATTTTTTTATAAAACGTATAGTTCAGTTTTAAATGAAATAATTATTTTTTACAAACTTAAGAAATGCAAGCTAATGAAATAAAAACGTGTCATAGACAGAGATATTTTGCGATTGTCCCCGACTGACGTAAAAGTATCTAAGTTTCTCGTGAGATTAACGATACCATATACAAGCCAATCCTCGTAATTTAGTCTAAAAAAAAAGTTCTAAAAACTTTCAGCTTACAAACGAAAATATACCGCAAGTTGTTTTATTTTAAACATAATGTGTTAAAAATTAAAACCATTTTAAAAAGATAAGATTTTTTTCTCTCGGAGAGGGAAATGACCTAGTGACTACCGCACTGGCTCTCGGTGCTACAGGTTTCGGGTTGAAGCTCCTGGTGGAGCCATGGTTATTTGCAGTGGTTTGGAATCCACTTAACCGTAAGTCCCGATCTGATATGACCATAGAGCGTTGGACGTAGGGCTGACAACCCTATCCCGTAAAAAGAAAAACATCTCCTGTTTTGAAATCTGCCAGTGGGTAGACGGACTTGTCCTACCATGGGGCTGTTGAGTCATTAATGATTAATATTTTGAATAATTTCTAAGAAAATTTATTTCAAACAAAAAATAAATATTAATCAAAAATTAAATATTTACATGGCACAAATTCACACGAAAAATAGAAATGAATTCATTGAGGTAGAAATATTTCGCAATTTTCTTATTCTGTTCATATAATAAGAACTATAAGTATATTTATTTAAACTGTTAAGTCAATAAATAAAGTAAATATGGAAAATTGGATGGGAATTCAAATGGCAGTTACCAAAAATTTCTCTTCCTATATTGATTAAAAAAGGGGTTACAAAAAATAATATCAGAATAACTAGAACAAGCTTATAAGGATTTTAACAGAACCCTTCTCATAAAAATTATACCATGAAGAGATTTATACTTATTGATTTTCGCGATTTCAAAAGAAAAAAAAAAAAAAGGCTATTACTCGGGCTTGTGCAATCAATGCCCAGAACTACTTTACTAAAAGGGTACCAAGAATTTTTCATACCGATCTGAGGTATGCAGCAGTGAAACATGAAAGAAATTCCTGCATAATTGTGTTTGTCCATTGCTGGCTTCCAGTTATGCGCTCTGCAGACGTCATTGCGAAAGTACTAAAGCGCGTATTTCTCTCTCCCACCTGCAAACTGCAATATTCTCCCTTTTGGTCAGACGGATTCCACTCGAATCCGAAAAACAAATAAACTCAACCTTGAATCGTCGTCAGGTATGCTGTTGTCACAGTCTAGAACAAACAATGTAGGTTCTTTTTAATCAATCGATGAACGTTACGTGTTTGAAACGAAAATGTTAAAGTGCTTGTTTACAACATACTTGTAAATTTTTTTGTTTTTGCATGCCTGATTATATATAATACTGTTTTTCAATAATTAATTGTACAATGTAAAAACATTTAATGGTGCAAGTTCATAAGACGCATTCATTTCTTTGAGGAGAAGCATTTAAAAATCAATAAAAAAAAAATGGCATCTTTCCAATGACAGGAAGGCAAATTTAAATGCATGATAATTCGAAGAAAATCATTATCGTTTACAATGAGTCATGAGCATACAAGTAAGCTTGTTGAAGTATCAAATATTACTTTTAACTACTCAGAAAATATATCAACTCTAAAACAGGACAAATGATGAATGGACCACATGCCATTAATATTTTAATCGAAGAAGACGTTTTTTAACATATTTGAAATAGTAGAGCTTAAAGTGTTTCATTCAGGAGTCGGCCAAAAAATTCCTACTCCTGAATCAATTTTTTTTTATACCAACTCCCGATTTCTGAATCTTTATCATAATTTTATAAAGTATGATCTTTACTGATGGGTTTATAAAATTTGTAACAAAAATTCAATGACTTTTATCGAACTCGTATATCTTTAAAAACAGTTTGTTTTCGTTACTAAAATATGTTTAAAATTTTCAGGGTATAATGGATATAATAATGGTATTTAAAATATCCTTGCACTCTTAAATTTCCTTACAATGTATATATATATGACAATGTAATGTATGAGCTTACAATCCTATCTCCGTAAAAGAACACCAGAATCTGCCGAAAGACAGAAGGCCATGGTCCAACATGAACTGTAATGCCAGGGAGTTTTGCCGCTCTACGGTCATCTTGTGCACACGTTAAACAAACCGGGACCTACAGTTTAGCATGAATTCCGAACCACTCACAAGCATCCACGCCATCGCCAGGATTCCAAACTGAAGCCTGTGGTACCAAAGGCCAGAGCCACTTGGCCATTAGGCCGCTGGCAAATTCAACCACATCATTTATTACGTCTGTTTAAAATAATAATCCTTTTTTTTTCTTTTTACTTATTTTTATGTTGATACTTATTGTATACTAAAAATCAGATGAAAAGAACACAAATAAGTCCCCTTTGAATAATTTAAAAGGAAATGAGATATTTTCTGGAGGATTATTAAAAATATTTGTAAAAGAAGTCATTCTAAAGATCATCTTATTGATTGAGAGATCTTATGGATGATTCGATTTTTGAGTTAAATTGTAGGTTTTGTAGGCTAAGTACTGACTGACATATTGAAATGAATATGTGCCGTAAAATGAACTCTTTTTGTTATGCATCGATTGTTTTTTTAAAAGCAGTCGGATATATCCTGATATATACCATGTATCCATACCATATATCCTGATATACCATATATATATATATATCCCCGCATACCAGGAGTCATATCGGGAATGATCATTCTTAGATTTGGCAAACTTACATATGGGTGAGAAATTTTATAAAATAAAATCATCATAATCTTCATTATCCAATAAGGATTTAATAACACAGGCATACAGTAAGTAATCTAATAACGCAGTATTTCACATAAAAATTTGAATCAATCAATAGTAATAATTTTAAAATGTAGAGTTTTGATTTAGAATGAAGGTAAAAAAAAAAAAAAAGATGTATGTCATATCCCATCCGATGCATGCTTCAGAGGATCGGATGCCTGATCACGCAAAAAGCCCTTTATTGCACAACAAAGAGGAACACTTGTTCCCATTTATGAGAGCGTCATCTTTTCTGTCAGTCCAACAACCCACGAATTTGAAACAATCATGTGGCTCCTCTGTCCAACATGTTGCCCCGTGAAGTGCGGTGTGCGAGGTGATTTACAAATCCGGAGGAAATTCAAATGAGGGCTCGTTGCTCAGCGCCCAGGTAAGCAGTAATGATTTAGAAAAGGGGAAACAATCGCAAGCGTATCATTTGAAGGAGGAGCGGAAACGGCATTGTTTCGCCTCTTCCTGTCTTTTTCTATGCAGCGCCGCAGGCTGGGGGACTTCTTTATACCAGATACAGTTCGAAAGAAGCACGAAATGACGAAACGAAATGCAGTCTTTTTTTTTTTATCTCTTTCGTGACTCATCATTTTTCTCAAAAATTTGAAAGACAACGCTGAGTGTAGAGTGGTAAGGTAAAAGGATATGAAATTCATTTTTGTATGTTAAGTGGTTATACAATATACAGTCGAATTATAATTAAAATCCCACTTTTAAAATGTTGTAAAAAAAAAAAAAAAACTACTCGTCACAATGAGTTTAAATTTGAACTGAAGATACTTGAAGAAGCGGGAAATGGTATGGCATCAAAAAAGTTCATTCATTTATTCGTTCAAGTAATTTTTTTCCATAAAAAAACTCGAAGTAATCAAGCACATTGAACAATACAGATGGTTGAATATGCAATTCGGGCCAAATACGTTGTCATTTGGGTTCAAAATATCACTGGCAGCCGAAAGCACTTTCTTTGTGCCGCTTACGACGCCATCTATTAATACACTTTGGAGCTTTTTTTTTGATACTGTACCGTTTCCCTCTTCTGGTATCTTTAGTTCAAATTTGAACTGATTGATTTGAACCTCTCTCTCTCTTGTAAAAAATTAATTTGTATGCATTAAAAATAAAAATTGCAAGAAAATAAACAGCAGTTTGCAATTTTAATTAGCAGTTAGCTTGTGTGACACTTTAACCATTCTTTATTTACCTTATTTACAAAATGAAAATTATTGGCATTTAGCGGACATTTAAAACTGTCTTAAAATAACGGAAATTTTTCAAATTCAGAAATGTTTTTTATTTACCGCCAAATTACTGCTGTAATACGAGTACAATCATTATCTACATCTTTCTACATTTAGGAATTTTTAAAAGACATTATTGTCGAAAACCAATTATATAATTATTTGAAAGACATAAAATTAACCAAATTTATTTAAAACTATGAACAACAAGAAAATATAAATTTTGAGGATGGAGCAAATAGTAAATAAGAAAACAGGATTTTTTACTATTCAAGGAAAAAAAAATTATAAGAAAGGTAAAAAATATTTTACCCAATTATCAATTCACATTTATAAAGCAATTTAAATAGTAAAAAAATATTAATTAAAAATTTTTTTTAGTTTAATTTTATTTTTAATTATTGTATTAAATTATAAAAACTATTTGATAATTGTTTTGGTATTTTTAACGGATCCTTACTTCTTCAAATTCAATAATTTCTTTTTCTAACTAGTGCATGCAAATTTGTTTTATAAATTGTTACATATAATCAAAGACATTGAAGTTTTGACTTTTAATGCATTGAATTAGCATCCATAGCAAACATAAAACTAAAAACGTCATAATTATTAATAACTCAATAATAAGATATTGGCACACCTTTTCCCAGAACAATCAACAACGAAATATTTTTTTAATATTTATTTTTATCAAATTTAGCGATAATTCCTACACCGCATCTGTGAAAGAGCGGAAGTTTTCTCAAGATAATAACGAATCCGTTTCATAATTATGAACAAAACACACCAAATCACAACCACATCCGAAGAATTACAAGAACGATTTATTTCATGTTTACCCCGCCATAAATCACCCAATGACAACGTCACAAACGATTGTTTATCTTCCAGGCACGCTGGCGACAGAACGTGAAAACGTCAACAGGTGTTCAATAAAATATGACGTCACACTTTCACAACATGCGTCAAACCAGGTGCTAGCATTTCATGTGGATTAAATTATGAAACAATCTATTGTCAACAATAGTAAAATATGAATCCATATCAAATATTTTTTCATGTGGGATAAGAAAATGAAGAATTTATCACAGTTTTTAAATATTACGTTGATAGAAAAAATTTCAAAAAGCAAAGAAATGTTGGATAACATTTGGATTTCAATGCAAAACATTTGATACTACATTACCTTATATGGAAGAATTAAAATTTCCCAAAGCGCTGACTCCATAAAGGTTCTTGAAGTTATCTTTCATTGCATGTACGTATCAAAAACAAATCAATCAGTTATTTAACGAATTAAAATCAAATATATCATTTATAATTTCCAAAAATTAACTATTATTTATTTATTTTTTATAATCATAAATATTAAGTGTTCAAAAGATTAACTATCTTTTTCGTTTATTTAAAAGAAATAATAAATATTATTCAAATTTTCAGTTAAATAAGGATTTTATGGTTTATGCCTATGTATAAAATATAATTTTTTTTCAAAAGCAAATGCAACGTTACGCGATAAGCGAGAATGTTTAATGTTCCAAACAATACAAATTAACTTTTTTCTCCAATAATCCAAAAAAAAAAATTATAATTAATAATTATTCTAATAAGTTTTTAAAAAGTTCGCTTATTTTCTGTATTAATTTATTTCTTTTGTAATACAGATTTGTTTCAATACTGGAATTCAAATAAATTAAAAATATGAGTTTTCCTGAAAATTTTTAGTGTGATAACTATCTTGACATGTGTGTTTGACGAAAGGAAAACCAGAAAAACATCTATATTGTAACTCCTGCGACAGCACGACGTACGACCAAATCACATGTCGGTACGGTCTGTTATTTTTAAATGCCTATATATGTAACCTTAATAAATGTAACCTAACAAAAAAATAAAACAAGTATTTACCCAAAAGACATATTTTTAATAAAAATAAAATTAAAATAAAACCTAATAAAAATACCTAATAAACCTAACATAACAAAAATATGCACTTATTCAAAAGATATTTCTAATAAAAATAAAATAAAACCTAATAAAAATACGTAAAAAAAACCTAACCTAACAAAAAATAAAAAAGCCTTTTATTCAAAAGACATATTTCCAATAAAAATAAAACCTAATAAAAATACCTAATAAACCTAATAAAAACCTAACCTAATAAAAATAAAACAACTATTAATTCAAAAGACATATTCCTACTAAAAATAAAATAAAATCTATTAAAAATACATAATAAACCTAATAAAATAAAACCCAATAAAAATACCTAATAAACCTAACAAAAACCTAATCTAATAAAAATATCTAATAAACCTAATAAAAATAAAACAAGCATTTATTCAAAAGACATATTTCTAATAAAAATAAAATCTAATAAAAATAGCTAATAAACCTAATAATAACCTAACCTAATAAAAATTCCTAACAAACCTAACAAAAATAAAACAAGCATTTACTCAAAAAACATACTTCTTTTTTTTAATTGGTAACGCTTCTAATTTATCTACACAAATATATTAATTTTTTCTTTATTGAATCAAAATTAAATATAATTAATTAAGAAAAACGTCTTAAAATAATCAATAAAATATTCATGTTTTCGTAATAAACAATTTAATATTCTTTTCTGAGCAAAGATTTTAAAAGTAGCTACATACGAATTGTGTATTTATAATTTGTACTTTTTATATTTAACACAATGTACAATTTATATTTTTGTGAAACAATTTTTTCTTAAGAATATTGTTAATAAATTATTCAAATAATATTAAATATTTTCCGGTTGCAGTTAATTTCATTAAAGAAAATTAAATATTTTGAACATTTAAAATCTTTTGAAACAACAACCATAATATCATCAGTAGATTAAATGGTGCTTGAAGTCTTATAACTGGTTTCTTTTATTTATTGGATTATTATAAGCGTAATTCAACAAATAGATCCTTTTAAAAATTTGCAATTAGTTGATAATTTTTTGTGCAACAATTATTTTTGCACCTCATAGAATTTAATTTTTAGATTCAGAAGAGAATTTAATTAACTACACTAAGGATCGAAAACAAATTTTAGGCTCAATAATTAAGAGAAATTCCACAGACTTTTTAATTATGAGGTTCAAATAACACGAAAGTATTTCTCCCAAATGGAATAATTGACAGTTTCAGTGTGTGTAGGTTACGATTTGGATAATTATTTAATTACATAGTCTGTCTAAAGCAGATTAAATATGAGAGCAGTAGCCGATTCAGACGCACATTACAAACATATCTGGAGCAAGCTGACGTTTTTTTTTTTTTTTTTTTTTAATTCTTTTTTTAATTATCAAAATTAGGCTGGTAAAATTTCAAAGTTTTAATAGATAAAAGAGCTATCAAAAATAGTATTTAAAAATTATTAAATTTAATATTTATGGATAATAAATATTACTCTAATGTTAATTAATTAGTTTAATTAATTAACATTATTTAATTAATTTAATTAGTTTTTCACAAAGGAATGCAATTTTAAACCTTCTTAGACTAGTTAGTCTAAGAAGATTTAAAATTTCTAATCTTAATAAAGCAGTTATCTTTATGGACTCCCAAATTGCATTCTAGGCAACTGTCTCCTGTACACCTAGCGATTGCTTCCTTGTTGAGAGGCTAAGATAAATCTGTCCAATGCAATTGCTTCTGGCTGGGAGATTGTTTTTCAGTGGATTCCCAGCCATTGCGGGGTGCTTGGAAATGAAAAGGCCGAAATGGCCAAAATGGGCTATAAGTTACCACAGCAACCATTTCCTTTATCCTTTCATCCATTTAGACCCGAGGTTCTTGTATCGAATTATCTTTAATAAGCACACAGTTCAATAAATGTGCGACTTGAGAAGAAGAATAGCTTCGTAGCATGTTTACAGTCTTTAAATAAATGAGCCCAGAAAAAAAAAAGGAGTCAAGGAGCGATACAGTGACAATTTTAATACAAAAATACGGGGGATGTTTGCCCCAATGTTTTGTCCCTTAGAATAGGAGAACGGGCTCTATTTTATGACTACTCTATGGCTCTTTCCATTCAATTGTCAGTGTTTTTTTTTTTTTCATCTTGAATTAAAATTTATTTAATTTTATAACTATGAATGTATCATCAAGGTTTAAAACAACACGAAACAACAAAAGTAAAAGAAACGAAGCTGAAGTACACTCATTAGGTATGTCGTAGTTGGCACTACAAAGTAAAAGTCACATGAGGATTGGTTTGGTTTGTCGCTCTAGGGACTTTGGGCTCAGACCGGGCCTTACAGTTTAACACAACTCCCAACACACATCCATGCCACCGCCAGCATTCGGACCTGAATCCTGTAGTACCAAAGGCCAGAGCACTAGCCACTCGGCCATCAAGCAGCAAGTCACATGAGGAGCATGTTTGTCAAAAATTGGGAACCCCGACGAAGCCAGGAATCCAGAAGGAAGATTAACATTTTCATTTAAAGCAAAAATCAAAATGTAACATTGGAGAAAAAACAGTGTCGGAGAAAGTATGGAGATAATATTAATTTTTGCAACGTTGTTTTGCAACGTTAATTTCTGACAATGTTTAACGCATACAGAATGGACCTAGGATAGCTGAAATAGACTAAATGAACTTTACACTGCATTTCTAGTGAATGTTTAGTCGATATGCGTGTTCGCAAGGGCACTGGGTCCCGTTGTTGGTAATTCGGCTGCGGACCCTGTGCACACGTCTATTTGTTAGGATTTTTGGGTTTATTGTATTCGTCTTAAGTTTTTCTGAAATACGTTCATTCGAATTTTGCTTCCATCTTCGTTGCATATCAGCCGACTTTAATAAAATTTCACCCAATATTTTAGTTATTTCCGGATATCCCAAACATCAGTTTTATTTTTTATTTTTATATTTTATTAGATCTTTCCGAGATCTTTGAAATGAACCCTTGATCAATTATATAACAAATATTCATCTCGAGATATAACAACTCAGTGAGCTGCACAGGATTCTAATCCAAATCACCCCTCCTAGCTGGGATACGACTCTTCCCATTATATTATGTAAACCTTCTTCTACTCTGTGATCCATTTAGATTTTTCGGATTATGTATTTATGATAGTTGTTAACATTTCAACTGGACATGACAGCTCCAATCCAGAAACGGTCACACATACGAACCGACTTTACAGTTGTTTTCACATCAATAGCTTTTTTTACTTTTTCAGATTTTCAATTATATTCAGATTTGCAATTCAGCAACACACTAGAGCAGGGGTGGCCGACCCGCGGCCGGCCTTGAAAATTTTTCAGGCCCGTGAGAATTATTATATTTTTACAAAATATATTTATTTTATAATTGCTAAAGGAGTGAAAATCAATGTATTAAAAAATACATTATGTGTGCATCCCTGTATTCAAAAATGAACTGTCGAAAATGTGAGACAAAATGAAGTTCGATTTTAAAATAATAATCTTGCGCAAACAAATATCGAACTAGTAAAATAAATATTTTTGAAGGATTTGCTTTTTTTTTTTTTATTTGGTTTTATATTTATATAGTTTTTAATGATTTCATTTTGCGTTTTATCTACTTCTTTACAAGTGCGTTTAGTATCATTCTTAATATAGTATCTATGTGTACATGTCAGAATAATAGTAAAAAAAAAATAATTAGTCACTCTGTTTCAGTTTTTCACTCCAAAAATGTCTATAGTGGGTCTACATCTAATAGGGGATAGATAATTTTATGTGCTGCCCTCGGAGTTAGGACACATTTCCCACATTTTTAAGTGGCCCGCAAGATCATTTGGGTTGGACACACCTGCACTAGAGTATACTTGAATAAATATATTCGTGATAGGAGATGAGCCAGGAATTTATTTTATGACATTGCGATGGCATTTTCTTTCTCCATTTTTCAGTGACCAGTGCTGCTGGACGCACATTGACATGTTTATGTGGAAATCTCCAAACGCAAAAAAGTGGAATGAGGACATCGGACGCAGTGAAACAGTCCGATTTGTATTTTACGGCACTTTTTAGACCACACGCAATGGCTTACGGGACTCGGTATTTATTATTTTATTATTATTATTTTACGGAAGCGTGCTTGGTTAACCACGAGTACACTATTATTACGCTGTCGTTGCAATTTGTTTCAGTCGTCGTCGTTAAAAATCAATTGAAGTTGAGGCTTGAAGTTCCATGTGGTTAATCAAATGTTACGAGAACGGTTTCTTGGGCAACTTTTACTAGAATAAAGTTTCAACGTTATAAGTTTTAACAAAAAAATAGTTTTATCAATTTACTTTTAATATTATTATATATTTGTCAAAAAAGAAACTCGAGTCAACAATAATAGAAACATTCATTTTAATGTTATTATTTTAATTTCATTTACTTTTGAGATTCTTTTTCTATAATGGCATAAAAATACACTTAGCTCATAAAAAGTGATCTCTTCATTTTCTCTAATTTTTTATAAATCTTCTAAAAGGTACTGCAAAATAGTATATTAAGTCATTTTTAAAAACAAATTAAGAAACTTAAACTTTTGGTATGAAGATGGACTGAACTTCATCAGTGGTGGTCAAAGATTGTCCTGTGTGATTGAATGCCACCCCTTTCTTTTCATTTCATAATTAACTTTTGATGTTTGTCCATCTTAAAACGCAACAATTTGTTACATAACTTGGATAGGTCATAATTGACCCTGTTGTTGTTTTTTTTTCACAAATTTTTGAGCTTAACATTCTGTTGTGAACCAATAACAAAAACAAAAAATGTCTTCGTATGTAATCTTTAAAGTATCATTAAAGATTTGAGTTTCATTATCCAGTGTAGAGAACACTGAAAATAAAGTTTTTTGTCAAAAAAAAATAAATAAATAAATAAATACAGTAAAAATAAAATTTTATTTTATTGATTAGACATTTAAAAAGGACATACGTATTACCTATTTTTGTGCCAAAAAAAAAATGTGTAAAAATACAAAACTAAATTAAAATTGCTGACTTTCTTTTAATTGCCGTTGTCGTGTTGGAAGCCATGAAATGCTTGTAGACCGAAGATGTCGCCAAAGATAATGTAAATTTTGTTGCACAGATGGCAGTGATGGATCACTCTAACAAACTGCAAGATTTTAAGCCTTAAAACTGTCCTTTCTTTTTTCTACATAGAAATAAAATAATGGAATTTAATAGATATAATACTGCATGGAATAAAGATGCCCTATAGAATCGCAGTTGGTCAGACTTTTTTAAAAAAACAAACAAACAAAAAAAAACCCGTACACAATACAGGTTAAAAATTGGATTAAAATAGTTTATAAAAATACTCCTTTTTAATGTATTACATAATATTTTCCTTCATATTACCAATACTATTAAATATTTAATATTATCCAAAACTTTTTTTATTTCATCTTAGAAGGATGAAAGTATTTATTTTACACTGAGTGACAAAAGAAACAATATGCAAATTTTTTCAAGTATATAAATATTTTATTACTTTCAAGTTAATAGGTTTTGACGTGATTGAATTACAGACTTTGAAGGCGGATTGTTACAAATGGGTAATTTCGGAAATCGTTAAAAACAAATCCACTGCGTCAAGAGTGTGCCGAGAGTATGAAATTTCAGGCATAACATTTGGACAGCGCAGTGGTTTAACGACCGAGACCGGCGACGCTGCAAAAGTATTCAACACTGCGTCAAATAACCGCAGAAATCAATGTGGGACGTACAAGGGACTTGTCTGTTAGAATCGGAGAAATTTGGCTTTTCTTTTTCCAGCAGAAGACCGACTCGAGTGCCTTTACTGACAGAACGACATCGCTTGCAGCGATTCTCGTGGGCACGTGAGCATATCGGTTGGTCCCTAGATGAATGGAAAACCGTGGCCTGGTCCGTTGAGTCACGATTTGAAAAGAGCTGATGGTAGGGTTCGAGTGTGGCGCAGACCCCACGAAGCCATGGACCCAAATCAGCAAGGCACTGTTCAAGCTGGTGGTGGCTCCGTAATGGTTTGTTTTTTCATGGCATGGACTTGGTCCTCTGGTGCGACTGGACCGAACATTGACTGGAAATGCTTATGTTCAGTTACTTGTACCCAAACAAAGATTTTTATTCTTATCATTGGTTTGAAGAACATTCTGTAAAATAGAATATCGAGCATTTAAATCATCGAGAGGTGTGTTCGTGCCCAAAATCCTGCACCATCAACGCTTTACAATTATGGACGTCTATCGAGACAGATGGCTCAATATTCCTGCAGAAGACTTCCAACGACTTGTTGAGTCCATGCCACGTCGAGTTGCTGCACTTCGCCGGGCGAAAGGAGGGCCGACACGATATTAAGAGGTATCCCATGACTTTTGTCACTTCAGTGTATTACTTTCAATAGACATTGTAAAGACCTACAAATTAATTAAAAAAAAAAAGGAATTATCATTTATTTAGCAAAGTATTCAACTCAAAAACTTGTTCGAATCATTTTAATATTATATGTATATATATTAAAAATATTCCCCAAGTTTGCAATGACGTTCTTTCTTGCAAAAGTTCTTATCATTATTCCTTGTAAAATAGAATATCTATTAAATCAAGTATAAATAAATAAATAAATGACTAGAATCGCCTTTTTATGATATATCTTAAAATATTCAATATTGTTTTCTAATTTAGGCTTTTTATTTAAAAAAATGAACGCCTCAAACTGATATTATAATAACATACGCAGAAAAAAAACCCCGCGAATTCGTAGCCTCGTTTACAAATTGCTATTGACTGTGATATCTTTGAAGAATTCTTAGCAAAATAAATACATCTCTCATCATTTTCTCGTCATTTTTATCTCGAAATGACTTGTGAAAAACGAATGTTTCGTCTCCTTTTGGAGAATCGCATTTTCGCATGTCCTCATTTATCAAATCGACGGAATTTTCAAACGAAGCGTGAATCGCTCGCTTGAAAAAATGCTACAAATGAACGAATCACTTTGAAGTGCGAGAGATTCGTAGGAACTGGATGGATTGATTCTTTGCAATAGCAGATAGTATGATTAAAAAATAGAAACGGAAAACAGAATCAATCATTCAGTTTAAAAATATATTTAAAAACCGATGAAATGTTTATCTCTCCCGCCTTCTAAGTGTATTACTATCGTGATAAAAAAAATAGCTTTAATTAAAATTAAATGTATTTTTTTTTTTTTTTTTTTCATATTTTTCTGAAAACAAAAAAAAGTAAAAATACTTTTAATGGCATAATATTTTGATTTTTAATGCCGAGTAGTTTGGATTTGGGTTTTTTTCCTCCCGGTATTGATATGTTAGAGAATTCAACATTACCTTGGCTACACTACCACTAAAACAGGTATGCTATAATATACCCATAAGACAGTGAAGTTTGGTTTGGTTTGTCGTTCTATGGTCATTTTGTGCACACGTGGGCTAAATAGACCGGAATCTACAATATTCAAAGAGGATTCCGAACCACTACAAACGTCCATGGCACCACCAGGATTAGAATCTGAAGCCTGTGATACCAAAGGCCAGACCACTAGCCACTTGGCCACCAGGTCGCATAAGACAGTGAGTGATGAGCAAAATCTTCCGGGTGGACTTTCTATCTTCCTCATTTATGTTTCATAATAAATTTACTCTATTTATATACAGTCTAAAAAGTTTTCAACAAAGACAATTCAATGTTGATGAGAGGCACTCTGTCAAATTGATCACCGAGTCTACCCGATTTTTAAAAACAAGAACGAACGTTACTTAAAAACAATACTTTTTGCATGGTAGTTATCGCGCAACCTATAATGATAACTTGAGATACGAATTCTTTGATTTGGTTTGGATTGTCGCTCTACGGTCATTTTTTTTGCACACTTTAGGCTAATTAGACAGGGAACTACTGTTTAACATTAATTAGACCGGAAAAATATTAATAACCAATTTGCCACCGGCAGGATTCGAAACAGAAGTCTGTGGTACTAAAGGCCACGAGTTCTTTGAGAAAATGGGCCAACACTAGGTTGTGTTCTGCCTTGAGACACGAGCCATCTGCGATGAAGTCCCAACCAACACTCTGCTCAGATTCCCGAGTCTTGCACGTGTAATAAAACAATATCATTGTAAACTCTTGTCCCGCCTTTATTTTGAACCACATTTAAACTTTGTGCAGGAAAAAGAATAAGTCGGGGTTCTTCTGCCGAAATCCGCAACTGTTCATTGTAAACACCTTAAACATTTTTCTTAAGCACAAACAATAAACAGCTAGCGAGTGGAGTCGTGTTTTATCTCTTTATTTTATTTTATTTTTTACTTAATTTTATTACTTTATTTTTTGCTTGATTGAAACAAAGTCCCATGGACAGGCTTCTGTTGAAGCATCCTACTGATAAAAGAATGAATTTGTCTGATGTATTTTTTTATTTAGTGTAATATATTGCTATTATAAGAATAGAAATGGTAAATTACTACTATTTTTTTTTCGTGAGATATCAATTTAAGAATCATACATGAATGCCTGTTTCAAGCTCAGGATTGTTATACAGTGTCCCCCCAATTCATGCGCGATTTGAATTCCTGAATAGTCTGAAATATTTGGTATTGAAATAGGCGTTTTCCCCTCAAAATTCACCTTTTAGGCTGGGTGTTCGGGGGAAGTAGTGTCTATACCAAATTGTTCTCTAAAGCAAATATTCTTGTTCTCTAAGCAAATATTACTTGGGAAATTTATACATTTATTTTTATACTTAATATTTTTGAGTTACACTTAAGGACAATACTAATATTTAGATGATTATTGCACAATAAATATTACTTGATATTGAAAAAAATATTTATAGGGCATTTTATTTTTTTTCCTTCTTAATTTTCTTTTCTTTAAGGTTCCATCGTAAAATATTTATTTTTGTAATGACTTTTTAACTAAATGAACATGCTAAATTGATAAGAATTCTAATAAAAACGCATTATTTTTTAATACATTATATTAATTTACTATTGCTACAGGCATGTGCAAAACATTTTGAGTATAATCTAGGTTTATTGTTAAATACGTTGTCTTTTACATCAAAAACTTAACAGTTAAATATCAACAAATAAAATTACTTAATAATAAAATTAAAGTAAAAAATGAAATTATAACAGGTGGAATTTCTAACAAACATTTATCAGAAAAAAAATATCGAAATCTATCGCATTTTTCCCATTACGAATTTTAAGTGCAACATTTTCGGTTATTTTATTTTATCAATAAAGAAATGCAATTTCTGTCTTACGTACATTAGTGAGACACGAAAAAGTTTTTTTTTTTTTTTTCTGAAACTATTTGAACAATTTTTTTAATGAAATTTCTGCCGATTCCTTTCTTACTTGAGTTAATTTAATTTAAAGCAGGGGTAACTGCACGATGTTCACTAGTTTATAATGTTAGTGGGATTCATTTCAATTATTTGTTAGTTGTTGTGCTTAAGTTAAATTTTCTGCTTATTATGCTTGTCATTAAGCTTGTCATTACCTAGCAAGTCAATAAAACCGAGTTATTATTATTCTGTGTTACTTTTATCCAACTTATTACAGCAACAATAAGCTATTCGCTGTCGCGGGCCTGATTGATGGCACTGGTGGGCCGGATTTGCCCCAGGGGCCGTAGTTTGGAGACCCCTGATTTAAAGCAAAAGAAAAAAAAAGTTACATCTTTTTTCTTTTTATAAAACATTTCATTGTAAACGCTACTCTAATTCAATTTTTTATGTTAATAAGGCGTAAATGTAAAAAAAAAAATTATTTTAAAAGATATTGAAAAGGATATAGAATATTTTAACAAGTTAAATATTATAATTTAAGTATTCCATTACATAAGCTAAATATTCCATTTATAACTCGGAAACAATGCTGTTACTAATGCGTTTTAATAACATCCGTTGTCAGACGATCATTCTTGAGAAACAAAGGAAAAGGCATGATACAACTTTATGAGTATTCGTACTTGCAAACGATTCTCTATAACTTGTTCATTCTAGAATTTGTTCCTTCCGCTCCATCCGCTCCTATAAATCACCCGCCGAGCAATTCAACTTCCGAAAACACCTTGTCGCTTCCGCGCATGCGCACTACGCCTTAAAAATCGCCTGCTCTTTCTCTCCACTCAGAGAAGAGCACCTGCCATTCAGGTAGAACTGAGCAGCGAGCAACACACTTTCGTCAGACGATTCCCGGCTAGAGCAAGGGTGCACGAGCGGTTCGGTCACTTCGAAAAAAAAAGAGGCAAAGTGGTGCGTGATTTTTCGAACGCTTTGAGAGAGAAAGGGGATCATTTGTTAAATCGTTTGAGGGTGGTTATCGCAACTCCCGGTGGAATTAAGTGCGTTTTGTGAAGAGGTTCCATTCATTTCTGAATTCTACAGACTTTTGGACAGACGATAAAGCACTCAAAAGGATCTGTTGTTTTGCGTTTTGGGAGAAGAAAAAGGTAAGAGGTTTCGTTTCATGCATTCCATACAATTTCACAGTTTTATTCAATATTCCATTTTTATATTGATTGTAAGCATGCCGCACAATAGCAGTAAAATGTTAAAATTTTTATTAAGAGACATTTTACATTCAGTGCAGCAATATCGTATTCAAGTCATAAATATTGTAGATTAAAAATTTCAACATATCAAGTGACTTGTTCTTTTAAATTATTCTTTCCAAATAAAAATAATATGAAAAAACTCTAAAATTAATGGTTAAATTCTAAATTATCTAAGGTAGGGATGGCCAACCCGCTGCCAGCCTTGAATATTTTTCTGGCCCGTGATATTTATCACAATTTTACAAAATATAGTTATTTTATAATGGCCAAAGTAATGAAAACCAATGTTTTCAAAAAATAGATTATGTGTGCATCCCTATAATTAACTGTCGAAATGATGAGAAAAAATGAACTGATTTTAAAATAATAGTCTTGCGAATATAGGGCAGACATTGCCTGTTCTATTTATGAGTTTATAGTTATGAGTTCGAGAGTGAAAGAGAGGAGAAACAAATATCGCACTCGTAAAATAAATTTTTTTTAATGATTTCATTTATATTTATATATATTTTATATTTCATTTTTAGAGTTATATATTCCTTTACAATGCGCGTTGAGTATCATTATTATTATAATATCTATGTTTACATGCAAGAATAATAGTAAATACACAAAAATAACAACTCGTTGTGTTTCAATTCTTACAAAAAATGTCTACAACTGAATCTAATACGGGGATATATAATTTGAGATGCGGCCCGCGGAGTTAGGATGCATTTCCAAAGTGGCCCGCGAGATCATTTGCGTTGCCCACCCCTGTTTTAAAATATTATTTATTTATATTTGGAAAAAAATTTAGAAACAAAAAAACTCTATAATTAAGGGGTAATTTCTAAATTATCTAAAAGATAAATATATTTTTTTAACTATACATGTTGGCTTTTTAATTTCATCTTATAAAAATGATAATGTTAATAATTCTTTGCTCTTTGTGGTTTGTATAAGATGGTTTTTTTAAATTTAATTTTCTACAACCCTTCATTTTTATTTAAAAAAAAAAAATTTAATTTTGTTGCTTTTCAAAGTTACCTTTAATAACGTATTTCCTTATAAAATATGTCTAGTATTATCAATTTTGATGATGATAAATCGGTAAATTGTGAATAAAATACTATAAAATATTTTTTTTTTGTATTGAGATTTATATAAATGATAGATATTTTAACAAAACTTTTGCTGATTAAAACGTTAAAGTTTTTCCATTAATGAAATCTTAAAAGCGTTGACGAATATAAGAAGCATCACACATGAAAACTATGATATTAATTTCAGTATTTATGAATCATTATTTCATGATTTTTATTTTTGTATTTATGAATCATTATTTTCCTCATTTTAACTTTTATTTCATCACTATTTTTCATTATTTCATCATTTTTTTTTTATTTCATCATATTCATTTTTCATAATTTTTTATAGTTTTAAAGTTATACTAAAACAGATGAATTTATTTATTGAATTTTAATAAATTAAACATATGAATTCATTTGTTCAAAATTTAGTTATTTATTCATCATTTTCTTTATTTATCTTAAACTTAGCTAAGTCTTGCGTCGTTAGAATAAAGGAATGACGATTGAAGGAATGAATAAATAAAGACTAACTTTTAACTTTTAGTCGTAACTTTAACTTAACTTTTTTTTTTTTAGTCTTTAATGTTCTTTTTTATGTAAAATTTTAAACATTAAATGGAATATTTTCGAAATTGAAATTTATTCGATATCGAACAACTACGAAGCCATTATTTTTAGTATTTAAAGTGGAAAAAAAAACTATCTGTAACCGAAACAGGAACCAAGAGCTGCGTTATCATTTTTCTTTTCTGTCCCGTACCTTTCAACATTCCAGGCGCGAGGGAAAATCCGCAACTGCAAATAAGCAACGAAAATTCAAGATTGACCACAATTTTCTCGCAATTGCTTCATACGATTTAGAATAAACAAAAACTCGTCTGTCTGCATGCTGTTGACCTACAACAGGCGAGGCTCTAAACAATTTTTTTTTTTTCTTTTGGAATTACGAAGAAACTAAAATAGGATGGGTTTTACATTAAAAAAAAAAAAAATATTCATCAAATTTAAAGGGACCAGTTTTCAATATTTGGGGCTATATTAGATTTCGTTGGTGTTCCATGCTCGGTTTTAGCAGTCCAGATTATGCTTTTATCTTCAATATTAGAATGGGCAAATTCTTAAAATAGAGGACGATTATAATTAAAGTTCCGAAATTTAAAATGCTGTAAAAAAATACCCACTCGTCAGAAAGACATAAAATTTGAAGTAAAAGATATTTGAAGAAGGTGGAAACGGTACGGCATCAAAAAAAGTTCCAAAGTATGAATAGATGGTGCTATAACCTGCATGATGAAAGTGGATTGAGCTACCAATGACATTTTGAATCGAAATTATGACGACATTAATTACACATTAAACCAAGTACCATTCAATGACTTCCAATTCAACACTTGTAGCACTGTGAGTGAAATGCCCATCCACCACGGTGAGGTCATATCATATTGGATGGGCAAAATCAGTTTTTAATTGTCCTTATCCTGATGGGTTAGTGATTTTTCTAACTGCAAGTCGGCTCTGGAAGCAATTAAAAATGGAGATACTAACATCACTTCTACGATAAATGTTCTGCTAGAGACTTTACACTGTAGAGGCAAATCATGCCATCTCCAATGGATTCCCGCACATGTCAACATTGAGGGCAACGAATGCGCTGACACTTTAGGCAAAGAAGCCAGGGACAATGCTCAGCCCAGGACTACCATCACATTTGCAGATGCTAACGCAGTTGCCAAAAAGCCGACTCACTCCTCATAACTTTAAGAAGCCACTCATCACGGACTTCAACTGCCCTAGGAAGCTGACATCAGTTATTAGCAGAACTAATCATTACAGAGGGATGAAGATTCTCCCAGACAAGACAAAGGGAATACATCCCCGGCAGAAATTGCCGCAACGCTTTCCTAACACCTAAGCACATTCTTGAGTGCCCAGCACTTACTCCCCATGCTTTGCAATTGGGTAGGGTACCAATCGAGGCCAACTTAAGAGAAGCCCTGTATAGTGAAGCGGTGCCATTGCTTGCAGCTGCTATCGAGAAGACTTTTGACTTGATCTAACATTGATAATTATATTTTAAATCCATGGACACGATAACAACAACAATTGTCCTTGTGCTAAAACTGCATAAATTGCAACAATTAAACAGCCTGTTAATTATTGCTGATGCCGTACCGTTTCCCCCTTGAACAAGTATCTTCAGCTCAAATGTGAACTCATTGTGACGAGCGGTCCTTTTTTTTACAGCATTTTGAAAGTAGGACTTTAATTATAATCACCCATTATATCACACATAATTATTGTATATTTCCGAATATAAATCGAGAATGCGTTTTTTCTTCAAAAATCTTACCCAGAGATCAAAACTCGCACAGAATCCGAATTGACAAGAAAAAAAGTCCTGTAACATTCATTATTTACGATAGTCTATTATTATTTCTGGTGTACGCTTTGGGGCTTTTTCATAAGCCTGGGCACAAACTTCACAAATATGAGATTTTTCGTTTGGGCCAGGAAATCGAAAATATAAACAATTTCAAAAATAAAACTACTCATTTTTATAAAACAAATAAATCATTTCGTTAAAAATTTTTTTTTTCCATATATATAAACTAAAGAAATAGTTTTGTACTTAACAATATTTGGTAAATTATCATTTGCAACCAGTTAACACAAAAGTACCCGTGTTTCTTGATTCGAGATTCGTCGATCTATATATAAGCCGACTCTCATAATTTAACTTTTAGAAAAAGTTTTAATAATTCTAGTTTATACACGAAAATTTACTCTAAATCCTGAAAATTAATTAAATAATACAATAATGATTATTCTACATATCATCACTGACTTTCTCTCAATAATCTATTTAAATCAATTGAATGCATTTAAAAGTCTAGTGTAATTTAAATAATTTAGAGCATGTTATGTTCATGTTACTTTTAAAGTGTTATGAACTTCTGAAGGATAAAAATGTCAGAGTGCAGACCTGACAATTTTGAGAATGAAGACAATTTAAGAACATGCGATTATTCTGGGAAGAACCAGCTCATCTTTTGGATCAGATAAGTTAAAAGAGCTATCTTTATCGGGCGAGGGGGCATGATCTTTATAATGCTAAAAATGTTGTATTCCGTTTCATCCTAAGTTTAGAATCATAGTACATCACACAGTGTTATCCAAGAAAGGTTATTCCATTTTCAGGAACCCCGATATGAGCTGAACACTTGCTGTGGTGAATGATTGTGTGCCCCACTACTGCTAGCCTAGGTTAACATAAAAATGGGTAAAAGTGCGACTCTCGCAGATGGCGTATTGATTGGAAATACGACAATGCTTCATTTTGAATGTTATATTTTTTTTTTTGGTGTTTTTTTTTCCTAGTTTTAACCAATATTGCATGGAAATATAAGACATTAATCCTTAAAGTACCATTCGGATCTTTCTTTTATGGATGTTACGTAGCAAACCTCAACCTCTTATAGATATCTTTATCTGTTATATCTGCTATATCAGTGTAGAAACCTTTATATGTTAGAAAATTTACTATATCAGTGTCGAATAATTTAAAGTAAAGTGTTTAACAGTTAAGCAAAGTGGCTGGAGGTCCAGTGCATTTGAGGCATCGAGGGTTTCTTATACAAAATTTGCTATGATGATAGAATTCTTGACATTTATAACATTGGTTGGGTCCTGATTTTCTTCACAGTGACTCAGCCCTGACCTAAAATAATATAGAGTGGACAGGTCGAAAATTCTTTTGTTTTGTTCTGTTCATTTTTTGTTATGACAACTAGGTAGAGAGGTAGATTGCCGGTGGCAGCACCTTAACGAAATGGGGATGATAGTTGAGAATTTGGAGTTCCTGCATGATGACATCAGTTGAGAGATCTGTTGGCAGTCTGCGAATTACAACTTTAAGTTGCTTTTCTTGAGGCAGCTCAAATGTATGACTTTTAAGTTTCAGGTGGTCAATTTGCTTACGTATGGATCAGTAGTCATCTGGTGTGGTAGGAAATATTTTTAATTTGCCTCCAGAAAGGTGTCCTTCAATTTTTGAATTAGTAATCTGCTCAAGAATTTTGGTGGAATTTTGAATGTTGTCTATTATTGGGGATTATAATAATAATTGACAACATTCAATTCGGGTACAGAGAAGAAGAATCAATATTTTGATCATTAGCGAAATGCTAAATATGCTTTATATAAAAAAAAGATAGATAAGTTTAAGTTTATTTGAAAAATTTCATAATGCAATCAAAAATATAATGCTTTTTTTAAAAAGAAATAACATGGCACAAAAAAGGATTTGCGAATTCAATATCAGATTTGCACATATTTTTTCAACCCCATAAAATTCTTACCCAACGTGTTATGAAGAAGATTACATTCCTTTCATGACATCGCATAAACAATAAAATGCATTTATGTTTCCAGCAATATATGCATGAATATATTATCTCCTGAATCTCTCATGCTGTCAGATTGAATGATTTACAATGCAATGCTAATTTTATGTACATTTTTTTTTTATCTTATAAAGGCTACTCTCAAATGTGTTCTTTTCATGATAAAGAATTATTATCAGAATATTAATTAAGAATACTATATATTCTTTTGTAATATAAGATTTATTATTATAAAGAAATTATAAATTATTAAACTATTTATTACCAATGAATTAAAGAATGAAAAATATCTAATTGCTTTATTATTTTGGTAAAAGGTCTTTATTTTTCCAGTGAGGAAATCTGTACACCGCATCATAAAATCATCACAGCATTCTGTCCATGCGATTTTATTAAAGTATTTGTTACGTATTGTTGTCTGTAAGAAGGAAGAAACTTTTTGTAAAACATTATTGCAGAACCGATGTTCTCTTACCGTCTGGCATGCGACAACAGCAAACGTCACAGCTGACATTGAAAAGGCATCGAAATTCCTGTTCTTTTTCAGAAGGAAAAAGTCCTAATGAAATGCATAAAGCACGTGACAATACGGAAACTGTTCGCCTTCGAAGTGTAATTATCGTAAAGGGAAAAAAAAATAATAACAATCATTTTTCTTCTCTTCTTCTTGTAAAATCAAGTTTGTTTTACAACTAACATTTCAGAAAGTTCAAAGTTTATCGAGCGGGAAAAACTAGAATGTAATTCCTTTAATAAATTGCATTTTAAAAACTCTTTGAGTAACGTGGTTTCTCTGTATTTCTTTGCTTTCATTTTAACCTTGTTGGATGATTGCTTAAAAATAGTATCATTGGTTTAGCTTTATTTCGCTTTTTAATTCTGAAAGATATTTTGATGGATAACCATAATCAACATTCGTTGCATGGAAGCTGGATGGATTTTCCTAAGGCAGCTAGTAGGAGGTGAATACACTGTAGATTCTGCATTCTTCCACATTTTCCTTGAGCCCGACTCGTAGCTCAGTAGCAACTTGCGCCGCCGGTGAGCGTTAGAGCTCAAGTTCAATCCGCTACCTGCATTATTGCAGACATTTTTCAAGTGTTTGATGTTCAGCCTTTTACTTAGTGAGTCGGACTACCTAATGGGAGGTTTCTCTGCTTCATTACGCAAATGCGGGGTAGTTTCCTCTAAAAAGTCTCCCGGAAGGCACTACTTTCATTCTACAGCCACACGAAGCCAAGTTAGTCTTTTACCTACTAGTGCTCTCTCACAACAGAAGCTGCCCCCTTTCCCTCTATCCATTTGTAGGCTATCATGGCGTATCCGTGCCACGCTGCAGGACACCGAGGATTAGTCACAAGTCACACTACAAAACAGTATATGATGTCATTTTTGAAAACAAATTAAGAAAACTTTTTGGTATGTCCAGTAGGATAGACCGATTTTCCTCAGGGGCGGTGAAGGATTGTCTTGTGTGTTTGAATGTCACACCTTTCTTTTCATTCTGTAATTAATATTTGATGTTTGTTCGTGTCTAACTTAAAATAAAATATATAACTGGCCCATCATAATTGACCCTGAATATTAGTCACAACACACATTTCCCTTGAGAAGTCCTCTTTTGATCTACTAACGGCGAGAATTGCAGTACGCAACTTTCAGAAATGAGCAGACGCAGTTGCGAATGTGACAATTTAAATGCAAGCGTCTCGCGTCGAATCTTACCTGGTTCGAAATTCCGGTTTCCTTTCAACGGCATACAAATGCAAACGGCAATGCCAAATTTCAAAAGGCATACAAATGCAATGCTCTTGAATGTCCTTCAGAAAGACTATATGTGGATTCTAATTTTGTTTTTATTTCTTTAGAAGAAAAAAAAAATATCTTTTTTCACATTAATTAAAGTAGATCTCTCAAGAATTCAGTAATACTCTATTAATATTTGAAATATTTAAAATCATGTACTACTATTATTATCATGCATGGTCGATGCAAATTTATTATAACGTATGGTACATAAATCTTCACTTTTATTTCGATTAATTGAATGTATTTAAATGATTTTTGCTATCCAACTAAAAACTAAATTCAATAAAATAAAATTGACATTTTTTTAAATCTTATGAATATGTATATTTTAAATAGAATAAATGGTTTCTGTTACATAGAATTAACTAAATATAAGAATTCATGCTATTTAACAGAACATTTCGTATTAATGCAATTAATAATTAATTTTTATTTTATATTTAATAAAACTGACTATATTTATAAGGAACATTAAAAATAATTTATTTTAAATATATTTAATATTGAAAACTTTAAAAATTAATTCGAGCATATATTATGAAAAATTAATACGAGCGTATATTTATCAAATGTATAATTCAAATGTAAGTATTTATACCTTTCTTTTAATTCAATAGTTAATAATGATAAATTTGTAAAACATTTATTATGATTAAAACTTATTTAAGCATATCTTAACCTTTCTAAATAAAAATGCATTTTTATAATTTATGACAAAAAAAAAAAAAAAAAAAAAAAAATCACAGATTCTTAATTTTGTTCTGAATGACAGCCGTATTTTCATTCAAATCTATTTCTATCGTGCAATTTATAAATATAATCATCTAACTATAGTTTATAAAAAATATTTCCCTTTTTTTTCCTGCATGTTCGTTTAATTCTGTAAAGAGTTTCCAAGTTTCAGAAAACGAATTTACCATAGAACTTTTCCACTTAAAATGAATATCAAAATATTATTATACATCTTGTATCTGCAACAGCAATTTATTTAAACAACAAGCAGTTGCGCAAACAGCAGGTGAAATTTTATGGCGATTTCGATGCGTCTTTTAGAAATGGAAACTCATCCTTCTAAATAGAAACAGCTGACGTTATTTTTGCTCTGCATTATTATTCCAGTTGTTGCTTAGTAGCTCAAAAATGTTTAGACTTTTTGCGTTGTATACTTAAAACAAGGCAATAAATTTTATTAAATAACTAGGTCATTGTATGAATCTTTTCTCACCTTTTTTTTTTTAAAAGTTGTAACTCATGTATTAAATTTGTGATTAAAAGCGTAATCATCATATTTAATTGAAATTAAAGTAAATTATTTTGCTTGTAATCTATTTGGATTTAGGAATTTATATGTAAGAAAGTATTTGCATTTGACACAAATAATTATTTTTTTAATTAAACATTTTAAGTTATTCCGTCAAAAATATTTAAGTTATAGTTAAATATTTTTGTTTAGTTATTCCGTTAGTCAGTTATTTCGAGTTAACTCAGAATAAATTATTCCGTTATAGTTATTCAGAAGTTAACTAACGGTATAACTAAGAATAACGGAAGTTATTCCGAAAAAGTTATTCCGCAGTTATGAAAAGTTATTCTGAGTTATTAGTTATACTGAGTTTGGATTTAAGTTATTCCGAGAGTTAAATCCCTAAATTTGTCCATTAGTTATTCCGTTAACAAATTAGTTATTCTGATTAAAAGTTATTTACGAGTTATACTTTAGTAAGTTATTCTTTAATAAATTATTCCGAAAAAATTATTTTTGGTACAAAAAATATCAGAAATTACATTTTTACTGATCATTAAAACTTCTAATTACATTAAAGAAAATTTTTTTTTTTATCTTCATAATTTATGTAAGAGTATATTGTATTTCAGCTTGGAATATTCCTTCTGTTATTTTTATTTATGTAAATTAAAGCCGATTGTTCGTTTTTTTTTTTTTTTTTTTTTTCAAATGTATGACGTCACATGTTTCACAATCAGAAATTTGAGGAGGGAAAACCCAAAGAATTTACATTTATTATGCAATAAGAAAAGCATTCATCTGCATTAATATTCCTAAAAAAAATAATGAAACGTCGCGTTTCAAAACAAAAGTGTGTAATAATTACACGGAACATTTCCGACATTCCAAGTGTTGACATTTATAAATATTTCTGGTGGGTCGCATCTGTTTCTGGTTAAAAAACCGCAGCGCTGAGTCAGGCGTCCTTTTTAATCAAAAAAATGACCTTCGAATTTATTTAGCGCATTTATTTATTTAGTTCAGTTTCCAGATTAAAAAAGAAAATATTAAAAAAACCTGTTGAAACGTGAAAATTAATATGATACAATATTCATGAAAAGTTTTTTTTTTTTTAAAGATCATTTAAGGTAGAATGATTTGGTTAATTAACTCAATCAAACTATGTTTATTTATAAATATAAAAATATTTTCCAATTTTTGTAAGATTATTTTATTGCTGTAATGAATTATTAATTAATTGCAGAAAATACAGCAGTTAAAACAATTCAGCTTAAAAAACGAAACGCATCAATTTAGAATAGGATGAAGATATCCACGATAGAATGAATTAAATTAAAATAAATTTGACAAGAAAAGTCGGAAAGTTTTCAGTATAAATTATATCATAGTGATTACAATTTCTGCTTTTTCTGTAAGAGTTAAATAAATATAATATTCTGAAGTATTTATATCATACTGAATAATGAATGAATCAATCAAATAAAGCATTTACATAATAATAAACAGATATTTCATATTTTGATTTCAGAATTGATGTCTTTATATTTTATTTTTAAGCCAATCTTCTCAATTTAAGTTGTTGTTTTTTCTTGCATACACACATTAATGTGGGGAAAAATGCCTTATAGGAGAATTTAATTGCCCTATACTGTTTAATCGCACACGAAAATAAATATGCTCTCCAAATATATTACGTTGAAATTATGACATAAATGGGTCTAACAATTTAAATGTAATTAAACTATTTGAAGAGTTTAATTACTGCTATAGAAGTTTCAATCTTCATCGACGACGAAATTTTAGCATTAAAAATAAAATTAAAAAAAATTATTAAAAAATTAATCAATTAAAAATAAATTTTAATAAAAAAGGAAAAAAAAAGTCTTATTTACGATGGATCCAAGTTATGTTACAATTATTTATAGTATTTAGAATTGCATATAAATATTAAAAGTTAATTCAAAATGAAAATAAAGGAGAGGCTTTCAGTATAGCAGGAGAATTCTTGCCAGCTATTGAGGAAGTTCAGTCAGCATAAAGAGGGCGCTGCTGATGCGCGGCACCAGGTATTGCCAAATATATGAACGGAGCGATAACAATATCATGTTTTGCCTACCAAATAATCGTGAGGCTAATGTCTTCCTTATTTATGTTTATAAAATGTATTTATTCTTTGGGTAAATTTCAGAAAACAGACACAATGAAGACAATTGTGTTTGTTTTAAAACTATCTTTAAAATTTCATTAAATTATCTTCGTTGTAAATGCTTAAAAAATATCAAAATGGAATTTGACAGGCAGACAATAGCTCTAAATTGATAAAAGATTGAAAATGTCTACCCTAAATGTTCCACAAATGTCCGTGCCAATGTTCTACAAACAGAACATTGGCACGGACAGTTACAGATACTTTAAAATATTCTGCTGCAATTTTCTGAAAAAGAAAATTAGATGGTGTAGATATAATAAGCGACACCGTGGGAATCGTAGGGTCGGGTAATAGGGGCCTTGTCCTCATTCAAATTCAAACTGTGTGCGAGGTCCTTGGCTGATTTGAGTTAAACACTATCTTACAGAAAACTCCCCGGATTAATTTATTTAAATTACTCAAAATAATGTGTCCTCTGCGAGTAAAAACATTTAAATATATCTGTTTAATCGATAAATACACACTAATGTTAGTACTTGAATTAATATTGAATTCTAATAATAACCTTTATCAAAATAGATCGACAGAAAGAGATGGAAATTTATATAATAGTGCATAAAGGGTTTTGCTAGAATCGCAAATAGCGCATTAAAAATAATGCCCTTCGCCTACATAAATATTGGAACCAGGGTTATTTTTAATTTAAAAAAACATTCATTTTTTCTGTGATTTTTAATTTTCAAATAAAAATTATTGAAAATTAAACAGTTCTTAAATTTATTATGAATTTACAAATCTACAAATTGGTATGAGAAAATCATTAATGCTTCAATTTAATTATTAATTAATACATTAATTTATTAATTTAATACATTAATTTCAATTTTCAAATCATGCTTAAATTTTCGATTTCATTGTACAATTTTTAGAAGAGAACTTTTTATTTTGGTACATTCATTATTTATTTATATTGTTTATACATATTCAAACTGAAATTTGTTCCTTTTGTAAAATTTGTTGTAAAAAATTTTTTTTTTTTTTTTGTTGAATTTTTAATATTTAAAACTTTTTAAAAGGGTAATTTAATAAAAATTAAGCAATTCTGATTTTTTCTAAAGATTTTTTAAACTATTATATACATAAAAGAGGGGGGATTTTATCTGCAATTAATCCTATAAGAAACGATTTCTAGGGTTACAAAAAAAAAAAAAATCTTGTAGTGTTATCCGTTTGTTGGCTGCAGCCGGATCTGGGTATAGTCGGGCTGAGACACAAATTTAGGAACACATGACTATTTATGCACGCACAAACTCCACATACAATTAAAGATAGACATTTAACTCATTTAAAACATCTAATTATACATTCAGGGAAGAATTCCACTTCTAGGCAGTAAAAAATGTTACTTATGCACACGCTGGATCGCGAAATATGCTTCCTCCCAGGATGAGAGTTTGTAGGCCAATAAATACGGAGGATTGTGCTAAATATTATTTTTCTCGGGATGAGAGAACGTAAAGTAACTGTTTCTCCACATTAGCACGGGAATTGCATTTCTCTCAGTAGCAGCTCCTGTTGCACTGTACTTCCTCTCAGGTGAGAGTCTCGAAGCCCATTGGAGATTTCTTCTAAACGCCGCTAGGGGCTATCTTGTAGTCCATAGGAGGGAACATGGTTGCGTAGATGGAATCACGGTTACAGTCTTACGTATTTAATAATTATTATCTTTACAGAAAAAGTTATCTTTGAATGAATAACAGGTGATGTAAAAACTTGTTGATGCTTAATTAAATCGTTCTTTCAACAAATTCATGTTTCGAAAAAAAAAAAAATATATTTAAGCAAAGAATGTTTTAATTTAAAATAATTTTAAATTATCTTAACTCTCGAAATTGTTCTCGCATTAATAATTTTAATCCTGGGAGAAAATATTTAAAATATGTTTATTTATTCCTGATAATCAAGTATTTCAGTGTACTGTAGTGTACAGCGTTTACACATTTATAGCTAAATCACATTAGCCACTTCAAGACCGCTGTCTGTCACTGACATCACATGCCGAAAACAAAGGGAAAAACCCACTCAAGCGAATAATTGAACGTGAACGTGAGGTGAAGTTCAATTTTCAGTGTCAAGGAAGTGCGTTATTTTTATGGCGCTGAGATTTTATCACTCTGACAACTCGAGAATCCGTTCTCTTAAGAATGAAAGAACCGCTACAAAGTACTTCTTGGATACTTAATAGAATTTCCTCAAAGTTCGATTTGTTCGAGACTCAAACTACAATAATGATGGGCCCACTTTATTAAACAAATGGTTTTATATGTGGTTTTGGGGAAAAAAAAAAACGTCGTTTTTACTTTCGTATTTTATAAATAACATTGATTCGTATAGTTGGTTTATTATTTCGGAGTTTTTTGTTTCTTTTTGCAAAAAAAAGATCAATGTCCTGTTTGTGGTCCAGCAGAAAGTAATAAAACTGCAAATCGGAGATTTAATAGAATCGTTTTCCTTGAATATTGCCCAAGGTGTACCAGTAAAGGTCATTGTTTCTGAAGGATATTTGGTTTTGTCTCGTTGTATATTTGCCCGTATAGAATGGCCTCAAAATCTCCAGTACTTTCAATCTTTTTTTTTTTTTTGGGGGGGGGGGGGATTCTATTTTAGATTGAAATTTGATGATTGATATAGATTGAGATTTATAAAACTTAGTATTTATGTAATTTATTTTTCAAAAATAAAAATCATATAAAAGAATAATCGTTATTATTTCATGTATATTCTATTGTGACATTTTTTTTTTGCACTTCTTATAATTTATTAATATACTTTATTGTGGAATCAATTGTTTGCCACATTTTTATAAACCAAGTTAGTCGTCATTGGTACCATACAAAAAATTTCCGCTTATTAATTACATATAAATAAAATATAAAAACTCATTTTGATGTAAAGGACATTTTAAGGTCAACACATTTAAGCCTTGTTAGTATTATCTAAATAATATTTTGGCGAAACATCCGATTTTGCTTTTTAAAGAGTTTTTCCTTGTTTATTAATTTCGTTGTTAAGAAACCTTAGTTTTAAAGAGCATGTTTGAAGTTTTTTCCCCTCAGAATTGGCTGCCAGTGCGCTTTAGTATTTGTAGTGGTGAACACCCTTTAGGTGTACTACTCACCTCCCCCGTGCTGAAATTCCCAACACATGCCCTACTCTTGCAAGAAAAAAACGGACCAAATTTCTCAGGAGGAAAGTGTGCATCCAAAATTTCTTATTTTACAAAAGAGTAGAAAATGTTAAGATTCAAATGTACCCTCTTTATAACCAAAATGACAACTTAATTTGTTAATTCAGCATTTATATTTTCTACCATTGTTATATTTCTTATTTGAAATCCATTAGAAGATCAAAGAATCTATCTCCAGCTAAAAAGTCATATTCAAAGGTGCAATTTTAAGTACCAAGTCATAAAAAGAGTGGAAAAACATCTGAATTCCATTCAGTAAAATACCATTCTGTATAGTAGTTAAGTAACGTCACTTTAAACTTAACTTGTAAAGAAAGACTAAAGGCGAAACGAAAACAAACCTTGATCTGAAGTAAAGGGCCTTGATAAATATTTGAAGTATTCCCCTCCTTTTCTAATTCAGAATTAGATGTGATGACTGAAGTTAACGTTTCTACATGATATGGCTTGGCATGTAAAAAATTAACAACAGTTATGTTCAAAATTCAAGTACCTGTTATTGTTGCTTTGGTGTTTAATGTACAACTTTATGTAATATTTTCTTCTAATGCAGCTGGCAAATAGACCGTGATCTTCGCCATAAGGGCAGCACCGATGTTACTCACTTCGCATTACCCAGGGGGCGCGTGTAACTTGATGGTAAGTTACGGACGCGGAGTAACAATGCCCCCGCAGCTCTCTACGATCCTATCTATTTGGACCGGGACCTACGGCTTAAAGTGGATTCCGAACCACTACAAACACCCATGGCAAAGCCGGGATTCGAACCCGATACCTGTGGTACCGAATGCCAGAGCGCTAGCCATTCGGCCATCAGGCCCCATTTTATGTAATATTTGTGTGGACAAAAAAAAAAAAAAATCATTCTTCCTTAAAGAAATATATATAAAAGCACACAATAAAAATCATCCTAGCCATAAAAAAATGAAGAAATTTAGCGGTAAAATAATCTAATTTATAAAAACGCCCTTCTTCAGGACAAATAAGAAGCTTGGAAATTAAACTGGATAGAAAAATATTAGAAAGCATTAATCGCAAGACACAAATTCAACATCAACAAATCTTGATTTCAAGAAAAGATTAATATATCTTTTTTTGCATTGTATTACTAACGTTTAAATTAGATGTTTACATGTATGCCGACAAAAATTTAAGGAGGAATTAATAAAAGAGGACCAACTTCAACCAGTAATTTACGATTTTTTTTTTTATTTTACTTTTTTTTTTTTCAAAGCGAAATCGATGCAAATGTCTCAGAAGTTACTGGCAAAAGGCTATTTATATTATTTAATAATGAATTTTTATTTTAACAATTATATTATTTAAATAAGTTTCATAGCATAAATGAAAAAAATAAAAGTCACCGTTTCAAAAAGGCTTTTGAGAATTAAGTAACTACTAAATTCTAGAAGTAGTTAGGAATTTGTTCACTTAAAATTATGTTTTTATATTTCAGGTACAAGTGCACTTATTAATAAATGAGAATTGCTTTGCTTTAATATGACTCACGCGATACCAAAATTGAAAACTCATCCGTCCTTTCACGACATCTAAAATTTTATTTCAAGTATAAATGATTTATAAATGAATATTCAAATTTAGATGTGTAAATTACAACTTCAACATAATTTTGATGTTAAAAGGATCTAGTTTAAGAAAACGCATTTCTTCATGACAATTAAGAGGCATGGAAATTATACTTGACAGTAAAATATTAAGAAGCATTCATCGCAAGACACAAACGCAGCGTCAACAAACCTTGATTTCGAGTAACGGTTCAATATATCTTTGGGCATTCTATTTCTAACCTTAGATTGATTAGACGTTTACATAAATGCCGACAAAACTTTGTGAAGGAGTTCATAAAAGAGGACTCACTTCACCAAGTAATTTACGACTTTTTTTTTCTAATTTGATCTTTTTCACAAAGCGGAATCGGTGCAAATGTCTCAGAAGTCACCGCCAAAGGGTTAATGACAGCGGATCATTTCTGGCACCGTATCTCAGGTGCAAAACACTCTGTTAGTCTCGGTCCGTTGCCTTCGGAGCGTGGGTTCAACCTTTTCGAAATTCACTTCGAATCTCCTCTCTTTCTTTATCTGTCATGCCATTTTTTAAAATGTGGATTATGACGTCATGATATATCTGACAGAGTTGATTGAAGGAAAACATTTAAAGGAACAAACGGGATTGCGGACAACTTTGATTTTGAAAGTAATCTGTAAATTACTGAATCATCATCAACTAGGAATCAGGCTTGACCCAAAATGGATACTAATTTGATGAAATAAAAAAAATTCTAAGGATATAATTTTCATTGAAGTTAAAAAAATACAAATCAATTTTAAATCGTTATATTTTTGAATTTTTGGATTGCAAATTTATGTAAAACGAGTAAAGTGTTTATTTTTTGTTGATCAAATATTATTTCAGAAGGCTTTAAAAATACAAAGCATTTATCAATCTTCATTTAAATTTCATTTTACAATTTTTTTTTTTAAATTTTATAATATGAATGCTATTTTATATCGTGTTAAATATTTGCCTCGAATTAATACGAATAAGCGGTTCCATAGATCTTAATAGGTCCAGGTATGGTTTAACCCTCTTTGCAAGTAAGTCGCGGTCTCATCAAAGTAATCGTAGAGCGTCAAAGAGCCCAATCAGACTTCTCACCAACATCATTCCCAAACTGTACAGGGAGCAACTCAGCTCTAGGCACGGTGGTGTGGTGGTAGTAACAATAATAGCTCATACATAAAAAAATAATTCTATTATGATTAATTATTGAAAATTAAAGAGCAAATAATTTAGTAATTAAAAAAAAAAATATAATCACTGACTCTGTTAACGCACAATCCATTAAATATGACATTTTTTTTCAGTTTATATGTTACGTGTATCAACAAAAAAAATGTTTTTTTTTAAATGATATGAAAATGTAAAATTTGAAACTCTAAAAGTGAGAGTATGATGTTTAGAAAAAGATACAAAATTTATATAAATCTTCATTATCACTATGATAGCAGATTTACGACAAAATATTAATTTCAAGTTCAATTTTCAAATTTTCTTTTGCTGAAAAGAACAAAAACTGATTCAATGTAAATTTGTTTCCATTTACGTAAATTCTGTAGAAAAAAAAATAAAAAAAATATTCAAAGACAAAAAGTCTACAAATTAGAACGAAATTTTTGTGTTTTAATTTTTTCTATTCATTTCATACTATAAATATTCAAGGTTGAATAAATTTTGAAATCAATCTTTGGCTTTCAAGGTAAGGATAAAAAAATAGCTTCCGCGAAAAGGTTTCCGATATTCATCTTTAAAAAACGCTCTCTAAGTTTATTATCATTTTCATCCATCTGCCAAATTCAGGAAAATCCAAGATTATAATCTCCATTTAATTGCACAAATGATTCACGTGAAATATATGCAAGATGAACTTTTCTAAACACTTTTTTTATGTGAGTGTGTTTACTTTTAAACTACTAACAACAAGGATGCAATTTAGAACTACAGAAAGCTGTTTCGCTCTTTGATATTTTTAGAAAGTTTGCTT